>JASAOE010000475.1:0-50000 GCA_029964075.1 Patiria pectinifera
AATCCACAAACCAAATTTGAAGTTCACATGTAAAGTATTTCTCACGTTATCGCGCTGACAAAATTTCTATTGTTTCAGCCACTGTGACCTTGACCCTTCACCTTTCGGCCCCAAATGCAATAGGCTTCTTAGGATTACCAAGAACAATACACAAACCAAATTTGAAGTTCATATGTAAAGTATTTCTCAAGTTATAGCGCTGACAAAATTTCTATTGTTTCAGCCACTGTGACTTTGACCCTTGACCTTTCGGCCCCAAATGCAATAGGCTTCTTAGGATTACCAAGAACAACACACAAACCAAATTTGAATTTCATATGTAAAGTATTTCTCAAGTTATCACGCTGACAAAATTTCTTTTGTTTTAGTCACTGTGACCTTGACCCTTGACCTTTCGGCCCCAAATGCAAAAGGGTTCTTAGGATTACCAAGAACAATACACAAACCAAATTTGAAGTTCATATGTTAAGTATTTCTCAAGTTATCGCGCTGACAAGATTTGTCCGGACACACACACACACGCACGCACCCACGCACCCACCCACTAACACACCCACACATAAAAAAATGAGTGAATCCCAGTTTATTTCACTCACCAGACGTCAGAGAACTTTGGGTACAGTTCACTCTCATACAGGAAACGTCGCAGGAAGAAATCGCGCACACACTGAACGTCCCGATCAAAATACCTACAGGATGGAAAATTAACCATGGCTGTCAGTATATTTTTAAGATTCAAGGAATTTTCTGTTCTGAATTGGTATTTCTCTCAGTCAGAAACAAAGCTGAGATTTGGCTAACCTTATATTAGAGGTCATTTTCCATCTTTGCGGTCAACATTTCCAATATATTACCTCCTTTATACTGGGGTATATTTTTTTGATATGTCACATGAACAGCAGGTTCACAGTAATATCCACAAAGAATGTTTAAAATCTTGCACACTTCTGTCGCTTAGTAAAAGGTAACATTTGATATCTTCAGTGGCATCGAATGGATGCCATTTTCGCCCACGACAGACTAAAAACCTACTAGGATTTACACAACCCGTGCATTTTTACTGTATTGCCAATGGCCAAAATCTTGTTTCTTTGGGGGGGGGGGGGATTAGTGTACGTGTTCTACATAACCCCCGAGGACCGACACACAAAGGGAGAACAACAGATCCTTTCAGTCCTCGGGCGTTGGGTCTTTTGTTGGAAACGGTCCTCTGTAGTAAGTTTGTGTGCTTAGTCTATGGGAGAGTGTTATATTACAGGGCCAAAGGGAAACACAAAGCATTGTCCTCGAGAGTATAGTAAAACACGACTGTGTGTTCAATCCGGTGCATAAAGTGTGAGATGGTCACTCACATTTCAGCATTGCTATGGGACGTAGACACCATCTGTGGGAAGTCAATCAGCGTGACGCGGTCCCGGTCGTCCAGCATGAGGTTGAATTCATTGAAGTCGCCGTGGATCAGGCCGTGGCTGGCCAGCCGCATGATGAGATTCATCAGGTCGTTGTAGGTGGAGGCTGGGTCAGTAAGGTCGTGGATCTGGTTCCTAAAAAATTAAGCAAGAAACGAAACAGAAATCTTACAAAAAAATTACTTAATACCAACCCTGCAGGACCAAGGAATGTACATGTTGTCAAGTCCATTACAAGTCTGGTCACGAGTAAGTTAAACTTCAGGGATAGTTGACTTGTTTGATGTTGTTACACTAGGCAGTCCTGCCACCTTGTTGTTTGCATTTGGCAGGATTTCAAGCCAAAGTACCCTGTATGGTAAGGCCGAGTAAAAAAAACCCCAGATTTCGTCTCTTCCCGCTTCCTTTTTTTCAAACTGCCTCTTTTTTTTTTGAATTCATACATTTGCAATTTATTTTGCAAACATACTGTCAATATATCGTATTTTATTAGGTTTGTATAAATTTGTAGATGTGTAGGAAGGGTTAGGGCTCCTTAGGACTCAACTTCGTATCAGCAAAAGAGTTGGGAAAATAGAAGAATACATTTTGCCATCATGGAAAATCCACCATTTGGGAAAAAAATTCAAAAAGTGCCTGCCTTCTTCATTTTTTTTTAAAAGGACCTTACGGGAAAATTCATTTTTGTTAACCTGGCCTTAGGGGTTATGATCAATTATGGCTCACACAAAGGGGAAAAATGAGCAACCTAGAAACATCTGATTGAGTCTCTTAATGCCAATCTCAGAACAAACTGAACAAAGACAACGTACTGGCGCCTATCACTTACAATGGATAAGCGTTCATCAGCTCCATTACCACACAGTGTCTGTTGAAGTCCACCGGCTTGGGAACCGGAAAGCCGTGATCATAAAGTGCCTGTGTGTTTTAAAAAATAAAAATTGACATTCAAGAAAATTAAAAAAGGAACTATATATTAACTGTAATATTGAAGAACAAACTCAGCAAAATACATTGCTTTTCACATGAAATTTTAAGTCACATTGTTCGCTCTCTAAAAAAATCATGAAGAACTGTGTTTTAAATTTTTCACTCAAGAAATGCTCAGGGCCTCGGCCTTGCCCCCGAGAATAGTCTAGAGAATTTTGTTGGACAAAAAGTGAGTAAAGTTGGACCTGATTTGGTAATAATGAAACTTTACCTTCATGAATGCGTATTCTTTCATAGCGGCTAGTCTGGAGAGGTACAGCCATGATGCATGGCGTCGCTTGCCGAGGTAATCCCGCTTTTCCTTCAACTTGCGAAAAGAAGTACGTCCCAACCTGGACCGGGGGAGAAACAATTCATCAAGATTAATTTATACAGTTTCCCTGGTAGTGTTTTACTGTCTAACATAACAATGCTTTCCTAGGACACCAAAGCCTCAGTTACGGAACAAATAACCCTAAACTCCATATGAACAAATTAAGAATCCGACAAACAAAAACAAACTGTTCCAAGTATTACACAATGGTATGTACCTGTGCAATTTCAAGGCCAACTGTTCCCCGTCTTCATTGGCAACAATGTAGATATCTGGAAAAAAAGGTAAAAGCAGAGCAGCGTAAACACAATTGAAATAAATACTTTTGTGAGATGAGTTCTAAGGTACAAATTCTGATTGAATATCTACGAGTGCAACACAAGTGGACTAAATTCAAGGGATCAGATCACAAAAGTTAAGGTGTGCCCATACTAATTTACAGGAGCGTGAATATATCTTCATTTATTATGTGTTTTTCTTTGTAGAATGCCATGGTCCAGTGGTTACGGTGTTTGACTCATGTACGATGGTGCGTGGGCTCGAACCCTGCCAGGAACATGGTGTTTGTGCCCTTGGGCAAGACACTTAACTACAATTGCCTCTCTCCACCCAGGAGTATTAATGGGTACATGTGAGGGTAGAGGACTGAATGTGCGCTGATATCAGCTGCTGTGTGGTCTCGTGGCCTGATGAGCAGGGGAATAATTATAAAGCGCTTTGAGATTGTTGATATGATGGTCAGCGCTATACAAGCATTATAATTTTTTTTTTCTTCTTTTTTTTAGCCAAAGAATTAGTTTGGTGGGAAACTGAATGCATACAGAGACCTGAGCCTGTTTTCAAAATTTGGAAACGCTCTTGATGCCTACCGGATTCTTTGCCGACTCCTATTTGGTTTCCAACTGACGTCAGAACGTCCCTTGCAGCTAAAGCCTTCAGTGCCAGGTAGTCATAGCCTGGATACGTTAGTCGATAACCTGGATCTGGAATAATATATCCAATCTTTAATAAACATGCTGTTTAATATAACTCCCTCTATAGTGTTTTTAATAATGGGTTTTGCCCTTCGCTGACATACTTTTTGGAAAAAATGTAGTTTCCAGACGCCACTTCTTTGGCCGTGTAAAAAGTCTATGGTGAGTCAAGTGCATTTTCAAAGTATTTTGTAACAAAATTGGTAATGTTTCTCTCCATTGCAAACATGTTGAAATCTGGGACTGAGAAACATTTCCAATTTTGTTCGAAAGTACTTTGAAAATGCACTCGATTTTCTAATTCTAACTTTGAACACAACCAAAGAAATGGCGTCTGAATACTACATTCTTTCCCTCGATATCATCCGCACTGCTTCTGAATGTCAGCGGCACTGCCTCAACCACTTAACAGTGATTGTTGGAGAAATTTGAAGGTATGAGGCAATGGTCACCCCTCCACTGAAGAAATTCAAGAAATAATGGAGCTTGCCCAAAAAGTGGTGCGGCGACGCGGCTTTTTTTTTTTTTAACCTGTTTTTTTCTTCTTCAAATGTCGGCTGATGACTGCAAATGGTGCCCGACTAAACTTAGTGCAAATATATGGGAGTCCAGAGAAGCCACATAAAGCTTATTCTCGACCATAACCCAATCTAAAAACACGTTAAAATTATGCAGCAGCAGGATTCCAGTCTAACCAGTGAGTTTGGCGGTTTTGAGACATCATCTTTCATTGAAAAAAAAATGTTTTCATTTTGCCGACGCGCATGGCTACGGCGACGCGCGCGCATACCAGAAACTCTTTTTTTTGGCCTAACGGATGATTTTGAAGGATCAAGGCTGATTCCAATTGTTACATGCTGGCAATTGGAGGATTTTGCAGGATGCTTCCTAGCCAGAGGGCCTAGGGGGTTAGGGTTAAGGTATCCGGGATCCAAACATGGAGAGGCAACAGGAGACATTATAGGAAAGGGAAGGGGGGCAAATGACCCTTTCAGCTCTCTCCCCCCCCATCTACCATAATGTCACATATGGTGGCTGCTTACTTCTAGAACTAGAAGGCAGTGGCTGCTGGTACTTACATCTTCCATGTTCCCATGCAATCAACTTATTGCGAACCAGCTCCTTGAGAAGCTTGTAGCAGCCGCCGTGTCTCAGGTTTGCGATGGAAGCGACCAGCGATCCGGGAACAATCTCGTGGTTCTTCATTCCCATCTCCAGCTGAGGGGCCAAGGATCAAGATAACTTACGATCAGTAAACTCTTTAAAAAAATCTTAACGGTGGGCCATTTGGCATTGTCGGCGCACGCCTGGACAGTGCGAAAGTCCGGGGGAAAAAAAATTGTAACTTTTTGGTTATAAGACCACAAAAAAATTTAAAAATTGTCGGTCTCTGGTCAGCGCGCGCGTCGATTTTAATCATGCGCGTCAACCTTTTTTCCCCCTTCAAATTTACCACGGAAGCTACAACATCGCCCTCTATTGCCTCCCCTCCTCAAATTTTTGTACCAATGAGCACCAAGGTAATCGGGAAATTGCATCAAGGCAAATAATGGAGGGCACCAAGGCAAATTATGGAGGACACCAATGTATATGAGGACACAAAAAAGCAAAATAGTACTAGTACCCACCTTGTCTGTACAATTCAAGCTTGAAAAAAAAACCACAAAAAAAAAACCAAACGCCTCGCCGCATCAATTACGGGACTTCAGTCTGACCAGAGACCGACTATTTTTTTTTTGGGGGGGGGGCCTAAGTGGTAAAAACCTGATTCAAAATCAAGTCATTGTTTATTGGAAAGAATGTTGCAACCTGACGCTGCTTTTGTCTTCATATAGGCCTCGGCCCTATCAACTCAATGTAGGTCAGTCATTGCAAAAATGATGATAAGACATTTTTACCTTATTAATGCTTGCTATTCAACCTCTGTGAATATCTTCAGTGTCATCAAATTAAATCCGAAATTCAAAAACGGTGGCGTCCAGAAATTGGGCACAAAATGGGCCAAGTGTTCCCTAATGTGGCACACTTGAATAAATCTCGGAAAATTCCAAAGGGTTCACTGTAGGGGCTAGGCAGGCCTACACTGCGAAATATAATCGGAAAATCACGCCGAAATAAATTTTCGGTACAACTTTAGAATGCAGGGCCACTTCACTCTACATCCGCGCCTCCGTACGGCTGCGTGGAGGCGTGGAGCCGCAGTCGAACTACCTCTGGAGCCGCAGTCGACCTACCTCCAAAAATCGTGGAGGCGTGGAGCCGCAGTCGATATCTCCGAGAATTGCGCCCTCTATCGGTGCGCGTCTCTGCGACTCCGCGACTCCGCGCCTCCCCTAGTCTGGTTCCCAGACCTGACAATTATTCCCGACGCTCACGTCTTAAATTGTAGGTCAGGCAGCCTCCGTGGCTAAAAATAAACATGACGACATTAATGGCCCCTTTTCAAAGCGCGGCTTCGTTTCCGATTTCGCTTTATCACTTGTAGCTTTTAATGTTCTGATCAAATCTTTAAATAAATCATTTGCTTCGTAATATCATACAGTTATGATAATACAGTTTGATGTTTTTGTAAGATAACATTGACTAATGTTGATCTGGAATCTTCAAAATTAGGGAACCAAATAGCACTGTTAGCGCGCGCTCGGTAACGGAATCGCACTCGGGATACGGGGACCATCGAATGTACGCTGGGCATGTAGAAGAAATCGCGTCGTTCAAACATTAAACACGATCGGAAATTTAACGTGTTCAAGATCGCGAGGGGAGCTCTCCGAAATGAACGGAAAATTTCACTTTTTTCTGGATCGTAAGTAAACTTCAGTACAACCATCTTAATTATCAATGTCTACTTGTACCCAAAGATCTTATAGCGCCGAAGGCGCAAGATGGGGAACTCCATAGAAATTGCGAAATCGGCTTGGACGCCATTCGAGCAAGCAAACCATTGTGCAAGCCATTAACCATTGTGCAAACAATGGTTTTCACAATGGTTTGCTAACTGGAATGGTGTCCATGACGATTTCGCTATTTCTATGGAGTTCCCCATCTTGATCTTGCGCCTTCGGCGCTATAAGATCTTTGCTTGTACCTCAGGTGGCATATCTAGTAATTTGGAGGCTGTTTTAAAGGTGATATCTGATGTTTTTTGTTGGAAAATGTTGGTTTTTGGGACTGTGTTGTCTAGGTCGCGGTATTAGCTTGGACCGGTATTAGCTTGGGTCCAAGTTACTCGGACTAGCTCCGGCGTGGCCCTGCATTTTATAGTTGCTCCAAATTTTCCTCTATTTTTGTAACAGGTAGATAAACTCATGATTTATGAACAGGAGTGTTTAGAACTTAATCTTTTGCCCTAGCTAGACGCTACAGGCGAAAAATCAAAGTGTGCCACGTTAGGGGCCGCACCACGTAAGGGTACATCAACAATACACGACATATTCACGTGTGTCGGAAATACACGTGTACTGGTTAACTTGAGTGAAATATCCCCACATGATGATGGGCAGTATAATATAAGTCAAATTTATCCAGTTAAAACTGAATGTTTTCATCTAACTTACGGCAGTCAGTACGCGAAAATCTTCCCGAGTGAGGTACCGTAGCATCGTAACATTCAGCTTTCCCATCCTGATGTGTCAAAGGTTTCAAAAAATCGGAGAAATAAGACACATGTCACCTGGTCACGCACCTACGATTGGAAAGTTTCAACCAGCGCCCTCTATGTTGCTCACCGGAAATGTGCAGTTAACATTCATTCGGCCAAGTTTGGGTCCGGCGACATGAAGTCCTCCCCGCCTACCTTGTGACATCCCCAACAAATGAGTAACTGTCTTAGACGAACTTCACACAAGCACAGTCATCAATGACTAGTCTTAATTCCAATTTTGTCATTGCTCATTGTCCATGATTTCCTGAACTTACTGTAGGACGGTTTGCAATTCTATTTTCCTTTCTTACAAAGGAGGGATATTAAAATCATAGTTTCCAACAATAAAAGTGTATAAAATGTTCCTTATGATAGTAAACAAAAATGTAAGACAGCCAATTTGACACTGCTGTCCCAGTGATGTATTATTTATTTTACGGCGAACAAAGGACATCATACAATCTCCACTGTCTTGTTTTTATTTAAGTCATGACAGGACGAATGTGTTTGCATTGAAGTGCGGAGCTCTTCACAAAATGGATTTTCAGTTTGTAAGTTTTGTTTCAACGAAAAAAAGGAAGAATACCGATTTTGGGCATCCGCAACCCTCTGATAAAGGGCTTTCAGTTGGTGCACTAATAAACCCGCCCTGCGAGAGCCGAATTATTGTCTGCCAGCTAAGTTCGATTTTTGTCAAGAAATAATTCAATAACCGAGCTTAAGTGGATTTGTTTCGTTCAATGTCTCATTCAAAAATGGAAAATCAAAGAATGTTACTCTTGATAAGATGTGTTTGGTAAATTAATTTTGTCCTCCAGTGCAGTAAGGACCTGTGATTAATACATGTATCAGCGATAGGGCACACTGCGAACTTGGTTCACTGGAACGCACTGGTTCACTTTCGATCGATACAGTTCTTGCGATAGCGAGAACCATGCAGCATAATATTCGCCATAAATTTCGCCAAATTTAGATATTTCTCGCAGTGCGCTGATTTCTATTAGAGACCCCCTGTAAATTTTCTACGAAACCATATGTAAACGAGTTTAGAAAACAGATACCCCAGCTCTTTTTCAGAGGGTTGTATATAGATCCCCCCCCCAAAAAAAAAAAGAGGGGGAGGGGGGAGAATATGGATGGAATAAAACATACCAATTGAAAATGTATTCATAGAAAAAAAATATCGAATTTGTTGAATTGAAGATCACGGGGATCGCAACTTTAATATATATTAATCCAATAATTATTCTTAATAGAATAACAGTATATTTGATAAGCGTGATGGAATAATTATTTTCAGCAAAAATAATTCTTAAATATTTCAGAGTTCAAACTTCTGTAAAGTTGATAAGACTGCATGTGCATGAAAGCTAGGCACAAGCATTCAATACGAAGCATTTTTTTAAAATTCCGGTTAGCTTTAACAAAAACAGATAAAAAAAAACTGCTCAAAATATAACAAAATAAGTAATAAAAATATTGCATAATAAACAAAAAAGGCGACAGTGACATGCAGCACTGGTTAAATGAATACTATTTAGAATTATTAAAATGTTAAACATACTACAAATCCAGAGCAAACTTGGACACGGGAACACAAGGGCGGATCGGGGGGGGGGGCAACGGGGGCCATGCCCCCTCCCCCCCCCAAAAAAAACCGAACCCAATTTTTGTGTAGGAACTTCGCAATAAAGGCAGGCACTGCGTACACCACCATCTTTTCCTCAACAAAATTGGTTAAAGTGGTCGGAAATTGCCTCAGATCGCAAAGGTAACGTATGTGCAACCACTTACCTGATGACGAGCAGAGCACACTGTTCGAAACCTCAAGAAAAACCAACTGGTTCTTCTCAGAAGCACACAACTCACTAAGAGATATAACATGGTGTTACCGCAAACCTACCATTCACTACTAATATTTATGCAACATTCATGCAAACGTCGGCCTATTTACAACATATTTATGCAAGGCTTTTAAACTGGCCCCTCTCGAATCATATTCCCTTTCACAAACCCTTCCAACCATCTTTATATGGAGTAGTGTCCATATTATGGTGTGTTCTTTTACTCTTACATCAGTACTGCTTGTCAAGAAAACAGGCAACAAGAATAAATTACAAGTTGAAGACACGAACTTGTTGTAATGATTCCACTAACTGTTGCTACAACATACAAAAATAATGTAACATCTAAAAAACAGTTCAGCCACGAATTTCTGGTAAGACCACACACTGACACATGTAGGCACTACAAGTTTAATTCAACAGGCATGCAGAAGTCACAAGACATAGACGTTGATCCATTTTTCAATATTTCTGCGGATAGCTCCCTGGCTCTGCTTGCTGAGGCGGGTGAGCGGGGTCCCAGGTTGGGGCACTCGCCGGCAGATTGTAGGTCGGGTACTGAGGGGCGTACATGAGTTTACCAAAGGTGTAGTCGTGGCCACTCTTGCTGGGAATCTCCTGGAGTCCTTCCATGGCAACTTGGTAACTCGGGGGTGGCGCAGCTAAGTAAAGGAAGAAGAACAACAATGCGCTGTTACAAATCTCCTTTTTTTCTTCTTTTAACATCGGAACAGAAAAGGGATCACGAAATTCAGCCTCTACAGTATGTCTCAAAAAAAAATGCAAACAAAACATAACGGAATGCCAGACGTATAATGAGTAATCAAAATAGATAATATGCTTTGAAAGATGCGCCTTTCCCATTAAATGAGACATCAAACGTCCATATCTGATAATTTTTGACCGAGGTATGAGTAATTTTCCAAGAGTGGTCAAATTGACCATGGGACCAAGTTCATTAGACATTGGGACTAAAAAGGTAGCCTAATTGCCTCTGTGTGGATAATTGCCTGGCCTACAAAAAAAATGTGTTTAGTGAGTAAACACAATACATGTACTAAACGCTTTCTTGCTATCAGTTTGTAAACATATTTACATGCTAAACATTTTTAGCATGAGGTGATAGCAAGATAGTGTTTAGAATTGTGTTTACTCGCACAAAAACTTTTGTTTGTGGAAAGGCGTATCTTTCAAACCATACCTATAATTATCAAATGTTGGTTACACGTTCTATACGTCTGGCATTCCTTTATATTTTAGCTTGCATTTTTCAGACATAATTTGAAGAAAAAAAGCTTTTGGATATTATCAATTTCATTATTAAGAACACGTACACGTCGCTTCCGGTTAGGCTTTGATGCCGTCATCAGCAAAATGTGTAAAATGAATACTGATTTAGTGCAGAGAGGATACCTGTTCACCATGAAGCGAAAAGAACTTCTGAAAATGTGGACATTATGATTAATTTATAAGTGTATTTTTTTTTTTTTTTTTTTTTTTTTTTTAAATATGTAACACCTAACTTCCGGTTTGATGACATCCCAGCAATTGAAAGCCCAAGTTTACCCCCATAAGGAAATTACGCGAATTTGTCTTCGCAAATCAAAGTATTGTACAAGACATGAACTATCAGATATCTGATCTGAAAGTACATGAACCTGACTGTTCATTTCTTCATGATTTATAGATAAAAGAAACTTGTTTTTTTTTTAAAAAGAAAATCGCTTGTAATTTTGACACCTGGAGACGTCGTGACAACAGAGTAATTTGCACACTTCGGGATCAGGGCCGATCTTTGTTCAAAGTTTCATGTTATCGTCGAGAGGAAAAGTCAAGGAGAATTATTATCAAGAAAAGGAAGAAGAAAGAAACAAAGAAGAGCCAACACAATTTTGAATGGGTGATCAGGTTGAGCAACAAATCACGACATGGGCTTACTTGCAGCGCTAGACGACGGCTGTTCGCTCACAACAGCGGATGGATCCGGGTACTGAGTCTGGTAAAGAGGCACCGTCCCTATGAAAACAGGCAACTTCACCTCAGCATCCAATGGGGTGTTACTGACGTCACCTTCGAACTGCAAACAAAGGAAGAACTGATTGCAGCCAAATATCGATATTCAATTTAAATTCTTTGCACATGTAGATCATTATGGTACACTCTACAGTATGTATAATTGCCTTTTGAGAAATTGGCGATCTTTTTCTTTGGGAAGACTGTGCTGTTAATATGAAGCATACCGTGTGAGGTGTTGGGCCGCCGTTTTACTCAGGAAAATAGTAGTGTGAAGATTTGTTTTCATTTCAGATATTATTAGGGCATATACCTGAACCAGATACTCAATCTTGATGATGTTGCACCCCTGGGGCCCAGTTGGAGGAATAGGGGGTAAGACGAGAGGCTTCCAATTCAGGCGGGCCACCTCCCTTCTCCTACATCCGGGAGCTTTATCTTTAACGATGGTAGTCACCCGCCTGGTCCTGTGGCCGCCGCTGGAGAAGTACGTGACATACTGGAAGGAAGGGGACCAGTTAAAATATATGAGGTGCTTACCAATTTGAAGTTTTCTCTGTCGGTATGTTGGATTTGGATTTTGTGATTTAAAGGCATTTCAACATTCTGAAGTTTCTCTAGGCTATTCCATGAAAGCAATTTGCTTCATTTGTCGACAGAATGTTGGCTGTCAAAACAATCTACAAAACAAACAAGTGCATGGTAGACGCCATTCGTTCGGACAAAAATGTGAGGGTTATCTGTGTTCAGCTAAATTTGGCAATGGAAAGAGGTTTACGGATACGGGGAATGATTTTGACTTAAATTCTTTGATATTATGTCCAATATTTGTTCATATTTCTCTCTTTTTATGTAGCTCTCACTCCCACAGACTGTTTTTTTAAATTATTAATGAATGCTCTATGGCAAGCTGAGAATCCATATTCATGACATACCAGTGACGTCCTCTGAGCCAGAACTTCGTTGCCATGGCACAGAGTTGTAATCGAGCCATCATTGGTCAATATTTTATCCAGGCTCAAATTAAACGTTTCATAAAACGGTTATAACTTGAGACCTGACCTGTGATCGACATGTGATTTGACCTCTGATTTGACATCTGATTGTGCCTGACGTAATGACATATAGGATCATTTGCATTTATCCCAAACGTACATGTAACTTTTATATAGCTAATTATTATCAAAAAGCGTACTTGGATTAAAGATCGTACTGGTACTAATCCCCTCGTGAAATTATGCCGTTTAGCTTGCTGTCATTTAAGAAACCAAGAAATGTACGTGATTTTCAACAATCAGTCAATAAATTGATTTTTCCCCCTGTTAAACAAAGAGTGCTACAGACAAAATGATGTTTTTTTTTCATTCAAACATTTGTGCGTGGTTTTCACTGTTTTCTCAATATGTGTAATATTCACAAATTGAAACTTCAACTGGTTAGTTTTGAACATTCGTCTTTGGATTTTAAGTGGTGTTATCAATGGAAACATTCAAAATGCATAAAAAGCAAATGATTCTATAACTTAGACTTTGCATTGTGTCCTAACATTTAAGGGAAGTTGTCTACAAATATTCATTGATAAGTAAACTTAACATTACTTTAATAAAAGGGCACCCCCAGAAAAACCCAACTCGGTAAGACAAGGACAAAAATGATGACAAGAAGAGAATCTATATTTCAAATAAAAAGTAGACGTTCAACCTGAACTAGCTTGTACGTAATATCAACGATTTCCCGGCTGGTGTTGTTTTCGATCGTGCCCGACACAAAGATACTCTCTCCCGGCACGTAGGCACCCTTGTCCGTGGAAGCTTTGACTATGATCGGGCCCTCGGCGCAGCACAGGCAGCAGACTGTCTTGGTTTTCTCTTGGTGAGAAGGGATCTGAAAAAAAACCCCACCCAGTTTATTTTGTTGGTTTGGAACTTTGAATTTGGTAAAAGAGTGACACTGTTCCAATGATACAGAGGAGGTTTTTTATATCGTGTTTAAAATGTCCATGGAATGAAGTTTTCTTAGGAACACATTTTGTGCAAGTTTCTACACGTAATCAATGTATGAGAACTATTTTGGCCTCCCTTTTTAATTAAGTTTGTTCAAAAATGATCCAAGCCCGATGTCTTTGAGGTGCTAAGCAGAAAACATTACTAAGTAGATTTATATGTTAATATATAAGCGAAAATCAGCTGACCCCCCCCCCGGCCCCCCACAAGCAATATGAAACGCACGATACTTGGACTGGATAATTTTTTTTTTGGTTAGCTAATATTTTCTTTGCTTAACAAATTTCTGTGCTGAGCAGCCACTCTTGTTTTACTATACTCGCGAGGACAATGCTTTGTGTTTCCTGTTGTCCCTATAATATAACACCCTCCCATTGACCAAGCACATTACAGAGGACCGTTTCCAACAAAAGACCAAACTCCCGAGGACTGAAAGGATCTGTTGTTCTGTGTCGGTCCTCGGGTGTTATGTAGAACACAGCTTCGGAAACTTCTCTCTTGCAGAAAAACAACCCAGTGGTTACGGTGTCTGACTCATGTATGATGGTGTGTGGGTTCGAACCCTGCCAGGAACATGGTGTTTGTGCCCTTGGGCAAGATACTTAACTACAATTGCCTCTCTCCACACAGGAGTATGAATGGGGTGCCTGTGAGGGTAGAGGCCGAATGTGCGCTGACATCGGCTGCCGCTTGGTCTCGTGGCCCGATGAACGGGGGAATAATTGCTCATACGATGGAAAGCGCTTCTAAGCGTTACAATTTATGTATTTATTTATTTTTTATTTAACTTACTCTGGCATGGGGCATGGTATTCAGGTCAATGGGTAAACCAACCACGGTGAACAGCCGCTCCGTGTTATGGTTAAACTTCCAGGGCCGGTCGATCTTGCACATGATCCGGTAGCGGATCCAGCCCACGTGCGACTCGAACGGGAAGGGCAGCGGGACGTTGGGAATCTGGAAGGAGAAAGGGAAGCGATGTTCCCCGGACTCAAGGGTCAGCTTCGATGCGCCGCGATCGTTTTTACCTGCGGGGAAATTATACGTTTGTTACCAATGCTGTTAATTTTTTGGGTACAAAAAAATGCAACTGTTTCTTTGAAAAAGGGTAGAAAGAGTTGTATGCGGTGCCGAATTCATGACGATGTCGAATTTGGCGCGATCGTGGTAACCGGCTGGCGTGGACGTCCACGTTGACTGGTCACAGTTACTTTTTTTTTGCTGAGGACATCCTTGTATGTGCCGCTCAAGCAAACTTGCCAACGTTCGGGATCTTTCTAATTCAATACCATAGCTAATGGCAAATCGTTGTCAACATTTACGAGAGCGCAGCCCTTTTGTCTGTACAAGTGTGCTGACACCTCTGTAGCATTAAAAGCGGCTTGAAATTGTGTTCGTGGCTGGAGAACGATGAAAAAAAAGAATCATGTTATATTTCAAACAAGTTAAACTACTCTACAAATCAGTCATTGCGTGATCAAATTGACAGGATGCACTGAAACTGAGCGTAGAATTATTCGACCCACCTTTTCCCCAGCAGATGACTTTTTCTTTGAAGTAGACCTCCGTGGCCCAGTAGTGCCGACGGTTCTTGCTACTGCCCTCTGACCAATGGGTGTGAGACTCGCCTTTGAACTTGATTTGAATGCCTACAAAAATAAAGAAAACACAGCCTTGAAGATGAGCACTGAAGGGTAAAATCACATCATAAAGCACATACCATCAAACTTTGGTACGTAGAAAGGAAAGCAAAACAAGCTTCCTTAAAAGCGGGGCATAACAATACCGGTTTCAAATGGTTTTCCTGTGTTGCGCCGAACAAAATTATGCATGCATTTGAGGAACAATTTGGAGCGACGATCGAGACGCGAAAAATTCAATACATAACTTGACGGTCTAAAACTGACTCTGTTGCGCCAGTCTGGGGAGGGTAAAAACCATAGAGTTGCATATAATAAAGAACACGTTGCAAACGAGGTGGATTCATACTTGGCGCGAATGCGAACGCGACTTTGTGACGTCACGGCTAGTATATGGCAAATATTCGCATCCGCTTAATAAAGGCTACTCTATGACTTGTAACCAAACGAAAGATCCAAACTCCTTTTTTCTGGACGAAATTTTAATACACTTACATATTTGTTCACACAAGTTGTTGAGCAAATTTTATGAAGGTTTTGGTATCAACATTTTCTTCACTGCATAAATTTGAAATTAAGATCAACAAAGACATGTGGCGTGAGGAATTTTTCGCACTCGTTTGTCACGTGACGCAGCACGATTATCACGTGGTCTATATACGCACCCCTGACATCATTCTTGACTCCTCCAAGCACAATTCTCACAAAGCCCCGGATGAGTTCTCCTGAATGGTAGACACCAGCGTCGTTGCCGTCGAACACGACATCAAACATCTGCAACTTGGCCATGACGAAAGCTCCACATGCACAATATCACTGGATAAAGGTCAATAATAACATTGGTACTTACCCGGAAACATATACCTATATCAAGAATACCTTGCTCAATTACCGTACCTATCGAGAATACCTTGCTCAATTATCGTAACTATATCGAGAATACCTTGCTCAATTATCGTACCTATCGAGAATACCTTGCTCAATTACCGTACCTACCGAGAATACCTTGCTCAGTTACCGTACTATCGAGAATACCTTGCTCAATTATTCCGTACCTATCGAGAACACTTTGCTCAATTACCATGCATTCCTATTACTTTGCCTTCCTATTTGTAAATACATACACATCCCTTTAGCTTGATTTACCATGTGACATAAACTCAATTCCAGGTGCTAAATACACAGCCATGGAAGTTAATTGTACATGCTTAAGTTCATTTTTATAAAGATGACTGGTGATCTGAGTATTTTCCTCTAAAAAGCAGTATATTATCGATACCCAAAACGAACACAATCACTCAACTATTAGAAAACATCACGGCGCAGGACTCATTGTAAATATTTGTAATCGCTTTGCGTTTTGTTTAATGTTTGGTGTTAAATGAATCTGATATTTTTGATCTCAATTCAGTCGAACTTCACGAGCCTGTTTGACTTAATCTATTCACTAGTTATTTATATTTTACTACAAACATCACAAAATTCAGCAGTCTACCACTCGGATCATTTTAATACCGATACGCAATGGAAAATGAACCATGGAGGTTTTTCTACCTCCCGGAATGGACGAAAATTTGCAATGGAAAACTATCGAGAATCACTATCATATCAGTGGGGAAAAAACTTGATTTGTTCCTCATATAAAACACAAAATCTGACAGCAAAAATGATATTTCAGTCTTGACTCAAGTAAGCTTGAAATTTCCAGCTTTCTAGGCTCATGACATGGGGAGATTCGCGAATCTCTCCATGTCATGAGCCTAGAAAGCTGGAAATTTCAAGCTAGACTCATTTGTTAAAATCTCATTTGTATTTTAATGCCTGTGTTATCTCTGGTTCTCACTTAGCTGAATAGCTTCAAAATGTGATTTATTGATTTTATTAGGTCAATATCATGAATAATTAACATTATTAATATCATACTTTGATTATGTATATAGGCCTATGTATTCTTTGTGAAGGGGCCAGACCTAGTAGGCCTACATATACAAGCTGCGACCTCCCCATACAAATAGTTCAAGTTTTGTCCTGGTATCTTACTAATACTAGCCTTATGGTCAGATGGAAATAAATCTGAGCCCGAAGAGAACGGACTACTGAACATGTTCAGATGCCGGCATAATTAATTATTACAAGCTTAATTCTATATCCATGTTTTTCTGTTGAAGCTGACAACAAATCTGAAGAATTATCTGTGCGTGATACGCCATTCATGGCTTTTGCTGTAGCCGACCTCATTATTCCCCGAGTTGTACACTGTCACAGGTGTATAGGCGTGCAACCAAGGTCATGATCAAAACGTTGATAATTTTGACCGCCACAAGTTGCCGTTTCATGTATTTCGGTGAGCATGCTGTGCGTTAATTTCTTCGTCATTACATCCCATGATTTCTTCTTACTTGAGACCTCACCCTCGTATTTCCCCTGCACTGAGCTGTGCGAACGGGGTAAGTATTGTAGTCATTTCTGTTCATCGTTAATAACAGCACGACACAGTGCTTATTCGGTGCACACATTGAACAATACTGTACACGTACTGTACCGTGTTAACGCCGCGCCCCACAAAAGGCCCACATTCACGAACGCGAACCCGACCCAGCTTACAATACAAAATTACAAGGCTCAGTGCTTGTTATATCCTTTTTATAGCTCCATGGTTATATAATCAAATCGAATTCCGTGCCCCCTTATTACTTGCTGAATTTAAAGAATGTATTATTAGGATAAATAACAATGAATACTTACGACGTCCATCATAACAATAACATGCCGGAGGACGGTGCGACCATTGATCTCCATATAATAATTTATACATAATGGAGCAATGGGTGCGACACATGCACTCGGCGCGCGCAGCGTGCAAGGGGACGTACAATAGACTTTCACCAGTCCATTCATGGTGGTATTTATATATCATTCGCGGGGATTGTAAAAAATTATGGAAAATTGCCTCAAAAATTGAGCAGGCCTATAGGACCCTTTAGCAGTGACATAAGCTGCCTAGTGCCAAATGTTAATGAACTGGATGAATACATGTTTCCCCCATTTGTTTTTGACCCCCCAAATGTCACATCAAACACCGAGCAGAATATTGGCGACAAATTTCCATGGAATTGCGTATACAATGTACATCTTAGGTTCTTTGCCGAGCCCCGGCACTTACACTCCTTGTAAATTTCCTATGAAAAAACCAAAACATGAACGAGTTCAGAAAGCAGATGCTCAAGACCTTGAGAGAATCGAGTAATGACAGTTAATAAGTCAACACTTTATTTATCTAATCATCGATATAATAGTTCTGTAAATATTTTAATAAGAAGAGTTAAAAATGTTTTGTTTGATTTGATGAAACTGCACATGCAAAGTAAAACCATTAGATAAAGTTGAGGGAAAACAAGAAGCACTTTATTAATTTAGGCTCTAATAATGCTGATTTTTACAAAATATAACAAAATAAAATACACGCGTAATAAAAAACCGGTTACACTGACACGCGGAATTGGTTTTAGAAATGAATTAATGATTATATCACAATTTATTCAGCCTGATACTATACAAACCAAGAACAAATTTTGACTTGGGAACATCGACGGCATATTAATAAAATAGAAAAATATTCAGCACGCACAAAAAGGCCTAGAAACTATTATGTGATCTCAAAAGGTTTATTTCTGTACAACCATTTACTTGACCTACTAATATTTGCACAACTTACTTGCAAAACATCAGCCTATTAATGATAGCTTTATGCAAAGCTATTAAATGGGTGCCTCTCGAATCGACCTCATGCAAACACACGTTCATTTTCCCTTTCGAAAAACTTTCCAACCATCTTTATACGGACTAGTGTCCATATTTAGGTGTGTTCTTCTACTCTTAAATTAGTATACTGCCTGTCGGGAAAACAGGCAAAGGGAATAAATTACAAGTCGAAGACACGAAATTGTTGTAACATCACCCAGTGCTGTTCATACCGTGTACAAAAATATTGTTACAGCTATTAAAAAAAGAAGTCACAAAAACATGACATTCAGGCAATGAGCACGAGTCAAAAGTTTCAGACACGAACTTCTTGTAAGACCACCCACTGACATAATAGTGTAATTCAACAGGCATGGAGAAGTCACAAAATATGAAGGTTCCACTTTTAATATTTTGGAGGATAGTATCCCGACTGTGCTTGCTGAGGCGGGTGAGCGGGGTCCCAGGTTGGGGCACTCGCCGGCAGATTGTAGGTCGGGTACTGAGGGGCGTACATGAGTTTACCAAAGGTGTAGTCGTGGCCACTCTTGCTGGGAATCTCCTGAAGTCCTTCCATGGCAACTTGGTAACTCGGGGGTGGCGCAGCTATATTTAAGGAATAAAATAATGTGCTATTACAAATCTATCAAAAGTAACTACATGTACAGGGAAAAAATAGTGTTCGAAACTGGATGTATGATTGCAGGATTTTTTTTATAGGATTCTCGAAAGATTTGTTTTGACATGGACTTACTTGCAGCGCTAGCGGACGGCTGCACACTCACAACGGCGGATGGATCCGGGTACTGAGACTGGTAAAGAGGTACTGTCCCTATGGTAACAGGCAACTTCACCTCAGCATCCAATGGGGTGCTACTGACGTCACCTTCAAACTATAAACAAAGGAAGAATATACATGTATTGATATTCGGTTTGAGTTCTTTGCATCATAATGGTACACTCTAAAAGCATAATGTTTTCGAGACTAGACATGTAAAGTAATTTCATATCGACTTTAAGCTTATTCAGACTGCGCAGACAGTGTGCGGAAGTGTCGGCAAAGACCATCAGGTTCAACTCTGCCGATTGCCTGCGAGATAGTTTGCGTCTGTCTGGGTTGTGGGTGACATTTCCGGATGAAATGTTTCCATGTGTCCGTGTTGCAGTTTTGGTCTTGTTTGCGTTGGACTCTCTGCGTTACCTCGATATGGAAACTAGGCTTTAGGAAGCTGCATGGTACTGTTGAAAGCACACTGTGTTGGGTCGCTGTTTTACTCAGGAAAATCATGGAGGAAGGAAATCCTCCATGGTCTACCTTACGACCATAAGCGGTTAAGTATATCCCTCGCTCGAACTTGTGACAAGAAACTGCAGTCCCTTTTGAGTTATCTATATACCAAGTAAGTATCTTTAGTTCTGCATGTCTCTTCCATTTGGCAGGGCATACCTCAACGTAATACTCAATCTTGATGATGTTGCATCCCTGGGGGCCGGATGGAGGAATAGAAGGTAAGATGAGAGGCTTCCAATCCATGCGGGCCACCTCCCCACGCTTACACCCGGGAGCTTTATCTTTGACCATGGTAAACGTCCGCCTGGTCTTGTGGCCGCTGCTGGAGAAGTACGTGACAAACTGAAAGGAAGGGGACTAGTTAAAATACGTGAAATACTTACCAAAATAAACCGAATTCTTTTGGTACGGTATACATGTATTTTGTATTGCATTTTGTGACTTGCAGTCAAATACTGTTAAGTTTCACTGTCATATTGAAGGGGCATCGAAAGCAAGTTTCTTTTTTCTTTATGTATGTGACCAAAGGTACTAGGTGGGCATTGTTTGCTATGAACTAAAGGTGCAATATATCTGTTTTCAGCTAAAGTTAGCATTGAGAGGAGATTGAAGAGCCATGGAATGATTTGGATTTACTTGTCCAATTTACCATCACATGCACCCTTCTGATGGCAACTGTAAAGTGGTCATACAATTATGACTTTGTTGTGCATTAGTGAGTGCCTCAAGAGCAATTTCTATATATCACGATAACAGCAGTGGTGTATCTTAGCAAATCAGCTCCTTGGTAGAGACAAGTTTCGAGTTTCGGTTCATACTCGGATCGAAAGCGAAAGCGAACGCGAATTTGTGACCTATATATGGGAGTATTCGCGCTGCTAACATGTAAAAGTTGAACACATTTGAACTCGGGCTAATTTTGCAGCGAATGTTTCATGACGTCAAATTCGCTTCGCATTCGCATTCGCATGAACCGGGCTTTAAACAGCAAAAGACTAGAGATATATAGGAATGACCCGACAATCCGTTAAACTTTAAGGGCACTTGTCAACCAAGTTTCATGAGGAAATAAACACAACTTGAATACAAGTGATACCCCGAAAACTACCTACTCCGTGTCTTCACAAGTATGACGACACAAACAATACCAACATTACTCTCATAAGATTAAACCAAGTTAATAAATCAATCGCAAGTACTCCGATGAGAGAAATGTTGTAATTGAAGGAATTAGTATACAGGAAAAGAAAATACACATGCGATAATTCAACCTGAACTAGCTTGTAGGTAATGTCAATGATTTCTCGGCTGGTGTTGTTTTCGATCGTGCCCGACACAAAGATACTCTCTCCCGGCACGTAGGCACCCTTGTCCGTGGAAGCTTTGACTATGATGGGGCCCTGGGCGCAGCACAGGCAGCAGACTGTCTTGGTTGCCTCTTGGTGAGACGGGATCTGAAAAATAGGAGAAAAGGTTCACTTATTGGTTTGAAAAAGAGTGACATTATCCAACCGATCACTTCAATGACACAAAGGAGGCTTTCATTTTCAGTTACAATATCATGACTTGGAGTTTGTATTAGTATCACATAATTACCAGTGGATGTCACTTGGTGTATTAAAGGAGAAAAGACTTGCTGCAAAGTGTCTCGCTTAGGGACACAGGCACACAGATATATACAAGTCAACGGTCGACAAAGTGCCTTTAACCGCCTCATCATAAAGCTCTTTACCATGAGGACCCAATGCACCACATTTTCAAAATGGCTACTTTTCCAGTTTGGGATCTTCTTTGGTTTTAGGGGTGGTCTTCTGTGGGTTAGAATTTCTTCAAAGAGTCAATGTCATCCCACCAAAAATTGAAAAGAAAATGATGGGAGATGTCATGTTGATCATCATTTTTCTGTGCAGCCTGAACACCTGTGAGAGTTTTGAGTGTTTTAAAAAGAATTTTGAAGATTTATCACTGGTGTATGGGAAGATTTTTTATGGGGCGCACCCCGATAATCCCCCAAAATGGCGTCGTGACATACATCACTGTCATTCGCTCTAGAATAAGGCCTTTTTCATAGAGCTGCCATGGAAAATTAGTGCTTAGCTTAATTTACTTCCTTATAAAAACCACCTGGGAACCAAGCTATACAGGGTGAGTCAAAAAAAGCGAAACCCAAATGTCGGGACCATTGTTTTAGTGAAGTTCTGCACGTAGCACTTTCAAAATCTCGGATATGAAAGCCCAATTCATATGCTTTCTTTTAGTACAAGAATCATCGTTCAAATCACTCATTTACTTTTCAAGTTACGGAATTTTAAACACAACCACTGTTTTAAATGGATCCAAGGATCACAAAAAAAGGTGGGCGCTGTTTAAGAAAAATGAAAACAATTCACACACACCCCTATGTGATTTTCTTTCGTTTTGCTGAAAGAACACTTACCTTCTTGTGATCCGTGGACAGAACTTAAAAACGGTGGTTGTGTTTAAATTTCCGTAACATGAAAAGTGCATGAGTGATTTGAATGGTTCTTGTACTAACAGAAAGCTTATGAATTGGGCTTTTACATCCGAGATTTTGAAAGTGCTACATGCAGAACTTCACTAAAACAATGGTCCCGACATTTGGGTTTCGTTTATTTTGACTCACCCTGTATACAATACATGACATTTGGGCTGCTAACCGTTTCTTCCATAAGGAAATACTTTCTTTGCATAGCAAATTACGTGCCGAGTAGCTGCATTAACTTAAACAAAAACACCACAACTTACTCTGGCATGGGGCAAGGTATTCAGGTCAATGGGTATACCAACGACGGTGAACAGCCGCTCCGTGTTATGGTTAAACTTCCAGGGCCGGTCGATCTTGCACATGATCCGGTAGCGGATCCAGCCCACGTGCGACTCGAATGGGAACGGCAGCGGGACGTTGGGAATCTGGAAGGAGAACGGGAAGCGATGTTCCCCGGAGTCAAGAAACAGCCTGGATGCGCCGGGGTCATTTTTACCTGCGGGAAAACGTACGGTTGTATTTATACCATTGCCGTTAATCTACCACGTGGCATGTTTGAGTTAAACAATTGACCGTTTCGTAGAAAGAAGTCAACGGGGTTTTATACGGTGCCGACTTCATGATGAAAATTTGGCGCAATCATGGCAGCCGGTGAATGCACTGACTGGCGCTGTCCACGTTTACACGCGGTTACAGTTACATTCGTCGCTGAACATTCATGTTTCATTCACGCAAAAATTGTCAATGTTTGAAATCTTTTTGTGCATATTATAGGATAACCAATAAGGATATCATTGGCAACGTTTGGGTCCAGTTTGCGTAATAAGTGGAACGCAGCAGCCCTTTTGTCTAGGCCATAGGAAGTGTGTCAGACGTGCATGAAAGGTACTGACGTCAGACGTATATACATGGTATATAATACATGGGCTTGAAATTGTGCTCATGACTGGAGAACAATTAATAAATCCTGGGTTTTTTTAGACTAGAAAACTACATGTACATTCATAATTTCTTTTTTTTGTGATCAAATTGACAAGAGGATCTGGTTCGGATGATCTGACTTACTTTTTCCCCAGCAGATGATCTTTTCTTTGAAGTAGACCTCCCTGGCCGAGTAGTATCGACGGTGCTTGCTATCTCCCTCTGACCAACTGGTGTGAGACTCGCCTTTGAACTTGATTTGAATGCCTAATCGAGGATTAAAAACAAAGGTTAAATTGGTCAGAAATTGCCTCAGATCGCACCACAGAGTATCTAGAATGCAAAAAAAAAAAAAAAATCGGGGCCCTTAAAGCGGGCCCCGAGCTCCACGCCGTATTTTTTTAAAAACAAGTTGGGGACCAAAATTTTGTTTGTGCCCCCCAAAAATTGTGTTCTGGACCCGCCCTTGTAAACGTTACGAACTACATTCAGGTGTGTAGTGTGAAATTTTGACTCTATGGAACACGGACTCGTTGGTTGTATTGCGCATGTCTAAGTGAAGATAATTCGAACAGGGTCAGTAACTCGTGAGAGTCGGAATCAACGTATAAAAAGAGACCATATTTCACCGGAGTTCAAATTTCATGTGACACCAGTTCATACTTGGCGCGAATGTGCGAACGCGATGTGTAATCATAATACGCGCTGCATGAACACATTTCATGAAATTCCGATAAGTTTCGCGGCAAAATTTTCGATGGGTCAACTTATTTTCCTTCGGATTCGCATTCGCTTGCACAAGTATATCCTTTGAGATAATTATTTCGTGTCAAAAATATACATGCTGCATCACACAAGACGGGAGAGAGGCGTGGTTGTATTTGTATGTCGGCAACTGACAGACATGACGTCACTGGTCACGTGGTCCATTATACGCACCCCTGACGTCATTCTTGACTTCTCCAAGCACAATTCTCACAAAGCCTCGGACGACTTCTCCCGATCGGTAGACAGCAGTATTGTCGCCGTCGAACACGACATCAAACATCTGCAACTTGGCCATGACGAACGCTCTACAATATCGCTGGATAAAGGCACATAATAAGCACGTATGTAAATCACTGATCACCATACCGGGAAAGGAACGAATACTGGTTTACTGAGAAAAACAACACAGCTCAAGATGTAGATACATATACGCGCGCGATAGTCCCCAAGGCCGGGAACTTCATTTCCCCCGTTTGATTCAATTCAATTGACATTTTTAAGCACTCTCCAATGAACCAATACAAGGTTGGATAAAATAAGTATAATACAGTA
The DNA here is from genome assembly GCA_029964075.1 of Patiria pectinifera. Classification (NCBI taxonomy): domain Eukaryota; kingdom Metazoa; phylum Echinodermata; class Asteroidea; order Valvatida; family Asterinidae; genus Patiria; species Patiria pectinifera. The sequence continues at coordinate 24,609 of JASAOE010000475.1, forward strand.
ATATTACAAACGAAAAGAAATATGAAGGTAATTTACCACCACAAACAAATCAATGCTTTGAAATTAGTTATTAAAATTTAGATTAATAGAATGAGAAATTAAGAAAAGAGTACAAGGCTGTTTCCATAAGCGTACAAGAGCACGATGACGCATCTTATAAGGATAGTGCAAAGTTCCTGTGACTGAATATAGGCAAAATATATTATCTGGAAAACATTGATGAATGCAATTTATGGATAGGCCTATAGTATACTTTTTGTTAAACTTCAAACCATCATAAGAATGTCAGAAGAAAGTCAATTTGTTGAAGAGAGCGGACATCTTCAGAACGATGCCCACCTAATTAATAATTATTATTACGATCCTCCTATATATGGGGCCACTATGAAGATAATCTAGCCAGCCTGCTTATATTACGGCTAGTATTAATCTTTTGCAGTAGCCGAACTCAATTATCCGCATTAAATTATGCATGTTATTAATGTCGACCTGTTCAAGTTGAGTCCGTTGATCCAATGATAGGAAGATTACCTCCATGGTTGATCGAAATGTTGACAATATGGATTGAATATATGCGCACTGTACTATTGCAATTCGCTGAGCGTGCCAATCTGCATAGCGCATGTATGTGTGTTTTCAAGTTCCTTGTGATACTTCAAAACCTCACCCTCTTTTCATTAAAGCTCTTGATTGCGAACACAATGATGTCTAGAAGCCTTTTTCAACATGGAGATAGTAGGCCAACATGTACAGTGCCGTACAGTATAACATAGTGTACCACGTCATGACTCGCTGCACATCATAATGCCGGCATGCAGATAGCCTACATGTTAAATCTCTAAACGAGATCCGTCCGAATATAGCGCCCAAATACTTTTCAACATGCATGTTTACGAACGCGATCACGACCCTGCTATCAAACTGCTGCTTCAGTACATGCAGACACTCGAAATATGTGCTTCTTACCTAGTTTCAATGGCTACGTCAAGCTTGATTTCGGGATTATGGTTCAACTTGATGCAGCAAAGACGGGCGCGTGGCAACTGCATATCAGACGCATATCATGTACAGTAGGCTAGGATATATTACATGTACATGTACGTACAATAGATTTTCACCAGTCCGTTTGTAGCCGACATAGCAAGGATTTTGTGCGCCACCAAACTGAGAAACAGCCGTGCATGGCTTATTCACCGATTCGAAACCGAATTAAGACTGGTGGATCTCCTAGTGGACTATTTATGCATACTAATTAAATAACGTGGCATATGCAGGCTCGCTCGCTCTACAAAATATAAAGCAGCTGTAATTATGCAGGTGTTAGTCATATTGACGGAGGTGCAAAGTATAGGCATACATTCCAACGAGTCAATTTCAACACAATAGGTCGAATATGAGTTGTGAAAGAAACCAGCAGCAACTGTTTACAAAATTCACCTATAATCCAGTATCTCAAAAAACCCCTTCTATTTATGTATCATCCCGAAAAAAAGAACAGTTTTCCAGTTGTCCGATATAGCGAATGAGCCGTCGATAAAACGAATGAAAAAAAAAGGAACTACAATTTTGGAACTATGCTGGCCGGGTCTGACTATAATTCAGGCCAATATATCTTCGGGCATAAAAGCGCATCGGCCAACTTGGCCACGTTTTTATTCTCCCGAGGGTTGCATGACTTGTCACTTGTATAGGCATAGGTGCTCAAAATAAATAAATTGGAAGGCGGTTTTTTTTTTACATTCAGTCCTTCAGAACTGGTCTCCGTGCGCACTTTGCATGGGTTCTTTTGCGTGAATGTTAATCTATGCGGCCGTGGACGCACCGCGCGCTCGGGCTGGGGATCTCTGTTTATTTGACGGGCTGCCGACTTGCATGCATTGGCCGTGATGTGGGAGTCGCGTCACCGCACATCTTGTCACCCGTAAAGTTTAATTCATTCCCTTGACGTTGGTTGATGACAAGTGTGAATGAATGGAGTGAACAGACATTCTGAATTAGCACACGAATAGAAAACTAAGTTATTGCATATGCCCTCTCCAAGCTCATAACACATATAATATATACAGAAATAACAAAGGTCAAAAGAGGCATCGACATGATCGCTTCACTGTAAAACCGCGTTTTTAGGTTTAGAACACTTAAATAAACACCAATCTGTGATTAAATCGTGATGTAGTTTATCCAATGTCTATGATTACTGATTTGGATATCTGGTGTTTAAAATTGGCATAATGACTACGGAACAGTGTTAAAAAAATAAGGACCTATACCAAAGGCGCGTGTAATATGACTTAGTAGTAAGCAAACGGTAAAAAAAGAAAACACATCAATCTGTTGTAATTTTAACTACTTCTATCGATTCAACAAATGACAGCAACATCTTCAGATCAGATGATAAAAAAATGGACACTAGTACCACGGGTAGGTAGGAAAATAAAACTTAAGAAACTTGCATACCACGATGTTTGCCGTTTGCCGATTGCAGGTGGAAAAATTGCCCGGTGTGCTGAGAAATCGTACCCACGACACTTGCGTTTGCACCCCTCGTTCCGAATAAAGTCTTTGCGGAATGGCGGAAAAACGTACTGGGTAAAATGACGCATAACCAGGATGCCCTAAACCACAATTCACAACACGCTTGAGCGCACACAGGGTAAAGGAACCCAAACAAGTCGATGACCTATTTTGTGTATTCAGCAACATTATGCAACCAGGTTGTGTGGGAACGCCGCGGAGCGGCCTTCAAGGGTGACCGTTTTAGCCGATTTTCGGCTAACCGACAGAAATTTGGTTAAAAACGAGTTTGACAGAAAAATTGACAGCATTGATTTTTTTGGCAGATTTCTGGCAGAATTCTTCAAAAATGGTTATTTGACAGAAAAACAGCAAATTTGAACACGAAAAGGGTACATTTGTTTTAAAAGCTTCAATCCTTTCAAACAAACCCATGAAAAAATGATGGAAAATTGCCTCAAAAATTGAGCAGGCCTATAGGACCCTTTAGCAGTGACATAAGCTGCCTAGTGCCGAATGTTAATGAATTGGATGAATAACATGTTTCCCCCATTTGTTTTTGACCCCCCCCCCACACACACACAAAAGGGGGGGGGAGATTTTAACGTTATTCACATGACCGTCAACATGTGTTTGATGTTATCTAGGGTCCCCTTGGTCCATCTACAGAGGTGGTCGGTATTCACTACGAAAAATTTATGGGATGTCACATCGAACACCGGGCAGAATATTAGCGACACATTTCCATGGAATTGCGTATAGGAGGTTCTTTGCCGAGCCCAGGTGTAGCATGAATTTAGGTTTTATGAAATACGGATTTATTGGTGGTATTGCGCATGCTCTTGCATAGATAATTAGGAAAGGGGCCGGTCACGAGAGAGGGTTTAACCAATAAAAAGGAAAAAGAGTCCGATTTTCATACGACACCGGCACTTCCTTGTAAATTTCCTACGAAAAAAACAAAAACATGAACGAGTCCAGAAAGCAGATGCCCCAGACCCTGAGAGATTCGAGTAATGACAGTTAATAAGTCAACACTTTATTTATCTAATCATCGATATAATAGTTCTGTAAATATTTTAATGAGAAGAGTTAAAAATGTTCTGTTTGATTTGATGAAACTGAACATGCAAAGTAAAACCATTAGATAAAGTTAAGGGAAAACAAGAAGCACTTTATTAATTTAGGCTCTAATAATGCTGATTTTTACAAAATATAACAAAATAAAATACACGCGTAATAAAAAGCCGGTTACACTCTGACACGCGGAATTGGTTTCAAAAATTACTTAATGACAATTTATTCAGCCTGATATTATGCAAACCAAGAACAAATTTTGACTTGGGAACACCGACGGCATATTAATAAAATAGAAAAACATTCAGCACGCACAAAAAGGCCTAGAAACTATTATGTGATCTCAAAAGGTTTTGTTATGTACAACCATTTACTTGACCTACTAATATTTGCACAACTTACATGCAAAACATCAGCCTATTAATGATAGCTTTATGCAAAGCTATTAAATGGGAGCCTCTCGACTCGACCTCATGCAAACACACGTTCATTTTCCCTTTCGAAAAACTTCCCAGCTATCTTTATACGGACTTGTGTCCATATTAAGGTGTGTTTTTCTACTCTTAAATAAGTATACTGCCAGTCGGGAAAACAGGCAACGGAAATGAATTACAAGTTGTATTGTTGTAACACCACTCACTGGTGTTCATACTGTGTACAAAAATATTGTTACAGCTAAAAAAAGAAGTCACAAAAACATGACGTTCAGGCAAGAAGCACGAGTCAAAAGTTTCAGACACGAACTTCTTGTAAGACCACCCACTGACATATAGTGTAATTCAACAGGCATGCAGAAGTTACAAAATATGAAGGTTCCACTTTTAATATTTTGGAGGATAGTATCCCGACTGTGCTTGCTGAGGCGGGTGAGCGGGGTCCCAGGTTGGGGCACTCGCCGGCAGATTGTAGGTCGGGTACTGAGGGGCGTACATGAGTTTACCAAAGGTGTAGTCGTGGCCACTCTTGCTTGGTATTTCCTGGAGTCCTTCCACGGCAACTTGGTAACTCGGGGGTGGCGCAGCTATATTTAAGTAAATGAATAAAATAATGTGCTATTACAAATCTATCAAAAGTAACTACATGTACAGGGGAAAAATACTGTTCGTAACTGGATGTATGATTGCAGGATTTTTTTTATAGGATTCTTGAAAGACTTGTTTTGACATGGACTTACTTGCAGCGCTAGCGGACGGCTGCTCGCTCACAACGGCGGATGGATCCGGGTACTGAGACTGGTAAAGAGGCACTGTCCCTATGGTAACAGGCAACTTCACCTCAGCATCCAATGGGGTGCTACTGACGTCACCTTCAAACTATAAACAAAGGAAGAATATACATGTATTGATATTCGGTTTGAGTTCTTTGCATCATAATGGTACACTCTACAGCATATTGTTTTCGAGACTAGACATGTAAAGTAATTTCATATCGACTTTAAGCTTATGCAGACTGCGCAGACAGTGCGCGGAACTGTCGGCAAAGACCATCAGGTTCAACTCTGCCGATTGTCTGCCAGATAGTTTGCGTCTGTCTGGGTTGTCGGTGACATTTCCGGATGAAATGTTTCCGTATGTCCGTGTTGCAGTTTTGGTCTTGTTTGCGTTGGACTCTCTGCGTTACCTCGATATGGAAACTAGGCTTTAGGAAGCTGCATGGTACTGTTGAAAGCACACTGTGTTGGGCCGCTGTTTTACTCAGGAAAATCATGGAGGAAGGAAATCCTCCATGGTCTACCTTACGACCATAAGCAGTTAAGTATATCCCTCGCTCGAACTTGTGACAAGAAACTGCGATCCATTTGAGTCATCTATATACCAAGTAAGTATCTTTAGTTCTGCATGTCTCTTCCATTTGGCAGGGCATACCTCAATGAAATACTCAATCTTGATGATGTTGCATCCCTGGGGGCCGGATGGAGGAATAGAAGGTACGATGAGAGGCTTCCAATCCATGCGGGCCACCTCCCCACTCTTACACCCGGGAGCTTTATCTTTGACCATGGTAAACGTCCGCCTGGTCTTGTGGCCGCCGCTGGAGAAGTACGTGACAAACTGAAAGGAAGGGGACCAGTTAAAATACATGAAATACTTACCAAAATAAACCGAATCCTTTTGGTACGGTATACATGTACATGTACATGTATTTTGTATTGCATTTTGTGACTTGCAGTCAAATACTGTTAAGTTTCACTGTCATATTGAAGGGGCATCGAAAGCAAGTTTCTTTTTTCTTTATAGGCCTATATGTGACCAAAGGTACTAAGTGGGCATTGTTTGCTATGAAAATAAAGGTACAATATATCTGTTTTCAGCTAAAGTTAGCACTGAGAGGAGATTGAAGAGCCATGGAATGATTTGGATTTACTTGTCCAATTTACCATCACATGCACCCTTCTGATGACAACTGTAAAGTGGTCATACAATTATGACTTTGTTGTGCATTAGTGAGTGCCTCAAGAGCAATTTCTATATATCACGATAACAGCAGTGGTGTATCTTAGCAAATCAGCTCCTTGGTAGAGACAAGTTTCGAGACATTTTACCGTTTCTCATTTCTCAACCAATTGAAGTGTATGTTAATATATTGTTGCAGCAAGGCTGCAGTGTTTAGCAAACGTGACATCATCGTACTTTGAAGTTCAACTTGTCTGCAGCCCGGTTCATACTCAGATCGAAAGCGAAAGCGAACGCGAATTTGTGACCTATATATGGGAGTATTCGCGCTGCTAACATGTAAAAGTTGAACACATTTGAACTTGGGCTAATTTTGCAGCAAATGTTTCATGACGTCAAATTCGCTTCGCATTCGCATTCACATGAACCGGGCTTTAAACAGCAAAAGACTAGAGATATATAGGAATGACCCGACAATCCGTTAAACTTTAAGGGCACTTGTCAACCAAGTTTCATGAGGAAATAAACACAACTTTAATGCAAGTGATACCCCGAAAACTACCTACTCCGTGTCTTCACAAGTATGACGACACAAACAATACCAACATTACTCTCATAAGATTGAACCAAGTAAATAAATCAATCGCAAGTACTCCGATGAGAGAAATGTTTTAATTGAAGGAATTGGTATACTGGAAAAGAAAATACAAATGCGATAATTCAACCTGAACTAGCTTGTAGGTAATGTCAATGATCTCTCGGCTGGTGTTGTTTTCGATCGTGCCCGACACAAAGATACTCTCTCCCGGCACGTAGGCACCCTTGTCCGTGGAAGCTTTGACTATGATAGGGCCCTGGGCGCAGCACAGGCAGCAGACTGTCTTGGTTGCCTCTTGGTGAGACGGGATCTGAAAAATAGGAGAAAAGGTTCACTTATTGGTTTGAAAAGAGTGACATTATCCAACCGATCACTTCAATGACACAAAGGAGGCTTTCATTTTCAGTTACAATATCATGACTTGGAGTTTGTATTAGTATCACATAATTATCAGTGGATGCCACTTGGTGTATGAAAGGAGAAAAGACTTGCTGCAAAGTGTCTCGCTTAGGGACACAGGAACACAGATCCACAAGTCAACGGTCGACAAAGTGCCTTTAACCTCCTCATCATTAAGCTCTTTACCATGAGGACCCAATGCACCACATTTTCAAAATGGCTACTTTTCCAGTTTGGGATCTTCTTTGGTTTAGGGGTGTTCTTCTCTGGGTTAGAATTTCTTCAAAAAGTCAATGTCATCCCACCAAAACTTGAAAAGAAAATGATGGGAGATGTCATGTTGATCATCAATATTTTTGTTGCATCCTGAACACATGTGAGAGTTCTGAGTATCTTAAAAAGAATTTTCAGGTATGGAGATTTATCACTGGTGTATGCACGGGACTTTTTTTTTTATGGGGTGCACCCCGATCATCCCCCAAATGGCGTCGTTAAGTTTATCACTCTCATTCGCTCAAGCATAAGGCCTTTTTCACAGAGGTGCCACGGAAAATTAGTGCTTAGCATAATGTACTTCCTTATAAAAACCACCTGGGAACCATTCCCAAGCTATACATACAATACATGACATATGGGCTGGTAACCGTTTATTCCGTAAGGAAATAATTTCTTTGCATAGCAAATTACGTGCTGAGCAGGTGCATAAACTAAAAAAAAAAAAACTACACCATAACTTACTCTGGCATGGGGCATGGTATTCAGGTCAATGGGTATACCAACGACTGTGAACAGCCGCTCCGTGTTATGGTTAAACTTCCGGGGCCGGTCGATCTTGCACATGATCCGGTAGCGGATCCAGCCCACGTGCGACTCGAACGGGAAGGGCAGCGGGACGTTGGGAATCTGGAAGGAGAACGGGAAGCGATGTTCCCCGGAGTCAAGGAACAGCCTGGATGCGCCGGGATCATTTTTACCTGCGGGAAAACGTACGGTTGTATTTATACCATTGCCGTTAATCTACCACGTGGCCTGTTTGAGTTAAACAATTGACCGTTTCGTAGAAAGAAGTCAACGGGGTTTTATACGGTGCCGACTTCATGACGAAAATTCGGCGCAATCATGGCAGCCGGTTAATGCACTGACTGGCGCTGTCCACGTTTACACGCGGTTACAGTTACATTTGTCGCTTGAACATTCCTGTTCAATTCAAGCAAAAGTTCCCCATGTTTGAGATCTTTTTGTGCATATTATTTTGGGATAGCCAATAAGGATATCATTGGCAACGTTTGAGTTCAGTTCGCGTAATAAGTGGAACGCAGCATCCCTTTTGTCTAGGCCTATAGAAAGTGTGTCAGACGTGAAAGGTACTGACGTCACACGTATACAGGGTCAGTAAAAAAACACAAAAAACCAAAACCCAAATGTTGGGGCACTTTCAAAATCTAGGATATGAAAGCTAAATTCATAAGCTTTCTTCTAGTACAAGAATCAGTCAAATCACGCATGTACTTTTTAAATTACGGAATTTTAAACACGACCACCGTTTTAAAGTTTTGTCCACGGATCACAAAAGGCATTCTTTCAGCAAAACGAAAACAAATCACATAGTTTATAGGGCCAGTGTGTGAATTGTTCTCGTTTTGCTGAAAGAATTATACGCATATCTTTTCTTGTGATCTGTGGTCAGAATTTAAAAATGGTGGCTGTGCTTAAAATTCCTTAACTTAATTGAAAAGTACATGGGTGATTTGAATGGTTCTGGTATACTAAAAGAAAGCTTTATATGAATTGGGTTTTCATTTCCTATATTTTGAAAGTGCTATATATACATGCAGAACTTCATTAAATCAATGGTCCCGGCGACATTTGGGTTTCTCTTTTTTTACTCACCCTGTATAAATGGGCTTAAAATTGTGTGCATTACTGGAATACAATTACTAAATCCTGGTTTTTTTTTGGACAAGAAACTACATTCATAATTTTGCTGTGTGTTCAAATTGACAGGAGGATCTGATTCGGATTATCTGACTTACTTTTTCCCCAGCAGATGATCTTTTCTTTGAAGTAGACCTCCCTGGCCGAGTAGCATCGATTGTTCTTGCCATCTCCCTCTGACCAACGGGTGTGAGACTCGCCTTTGAACTTGATTTGAATGCCTAATCGAGGATTAAAAACAAAGAACGGCCTTGAAGAGCACTGAAGGTTAAAACCACACTCCATTAGCACACACCATTATGCTTTGGTACGTATACTATAGACCTACTCTACACAGATATACGAGCTTCCCTAAAAAAAAAAGGGCATTATATAGTTTCATCGTCATGTCCGTGCAACAAGGTAGTTTGCCTATCTCCTAAAATGTAATTTGCGCAAAATGCGAGTTTTAGGATTACAAAAGGTCGTATCTCGCTTAAAATGAGCCGGATGTACGCACAAAGTCAATGGACGTCGAGATACGACGTTGTTGCACGGAGCGTATTCGCGCAAGATACGACTTTGTCGCAGAATCGAGTTACGACCTTGTTGCACTGACGCAACGTTTGGCGTTCCAGAGTCGCAACCAACAAAATCATAAGACGAAAAAATAAGAGCTATTAAACGCAAAAGATCTACTCGTTTACAGTCATTCAGATTGACGGGTCCTAGTCAATGGTAAATCATTACATAAAGGTCACAACTCTGGGGAAAAAAGTATTTGTTTGAGTCGCCCATAGTTGGTTCGGCACCACACATGGTGATAACACGTCAAGGGCGGATCCGGGGGCCCCTGGCCATGGTCATGCCCCCCCCCCCAAAGAATCCATTTTCTCTTTTATTAGTGACCGTTGCAATAAAGGCATGGCCATGAGTACACCACCATCTTTTTCTCAAAAAAATTGGTTAAAGTGGTCAGAAATTGCCTCAGATCGCACCACAGAGCATCTAGAATAAAAAAAAACACTTTTGGGGGACTAAATTTTGTTTTGGCCCTCCAAAAATTGTGTGCTGGATCCGCCCTTGTAACACGTTACGAACTATATTCAGGTGTGTAGTGTGAAATTTTGACTCTATGAAACACGTACTTGTTGTATTGCGCATGTCTAAGTGAAGACAATTCGAACAGGGTCAGTGACACCGGTTCCTGCTTGGCGCGAATGTGCCAACGCGAATGTGTGTCATCAATTACGCGCTGCATGAACACATTTCATGTAATTCCGATAAGTTTCGCGGCGAAATTTTCGATGGGTCAACTTATTTTCCTTCGGATTCGCATTCGCTTGCATGCAGTATTCCATACTCAACCATGACTCAACCAAACGAAAGACTCAAAAGCCCTTTTTTCGGACAAAACTCAATACAATTTTGTTGAATTTGTTCACACGATTTTTAGAGCAAGACGTATATGACATCAACATTTCTTCACCGAGGATCAACAAAGAAATCCGGTGTGAGGAATTTTCGCGCTTGTTTGGCACGTGACGCCGATTTCAATTACGACGAAAAAAAGCATTTAATTCTTCAATATTCTATGCAGCACGTATATCCTTCGAGATAATTATTTCGTGTCAAAAAATAAACATGTTGCATCACACAAGACGGGAGAGAGGCAAAGGTGGTTGTATTTGCATTTCGGCAACTGACAGACATGACGTCACTGGTCACGTGGTCCATATATACGCACCCCTGACGTCATTCTTGACTTCTCCAAGCACAATTCTCACATAGCCTCGGACGACTTCTCCCGATTGGTAGACAGCAGTATTGTCGCCGTCGAACACAACATCAAACATCTGCAACTTGGCCATGACGAACGCTCTACAATATCGCTGGATAAAGGCACATAATATGCACGTATGTAAATCACTGGTCATCATACCGGGAAAGGAACGAATACTGGTTTACTGAGAAAACAACACAGCTCAAGATGTAGATATATACGCGCGCGATAGTCCCCAAGGCCGGTGTCACGGTCTCACTTCTCCGGCGTGCTAGCTTCTCCGGGTCGATTTGGCGGATAACTGAGCACGTTACAGTGCACGTTACATGAGCACGATTCATGCTCATGTGTCCGCTGTGCTTACTTTTCCTCGGGCTGTTTTCTGAAGTCTACCAAGCCCATTAATAACACAGTGAGGGACACCCAAGAAAGTGTTATGTAACACTTCCTGTGGGTCAAGTCATTCCATGGTCTTGCAAGCATTCTGATTTGTGTTCCCAGCGTCATACATGTGTGTGTTCATGGAGGAATAATTAAGAACGAACTCCTTGGTCCGTGTTCCTTGCTGGTTCGTGGTCCATTTTGTCCTTATTTTTGCAACCACGGCTTAAAATAAATGTGCATTTCAAATTCAAGTCTTTAATATTGGGAGTTAATAGTGCGCGCCACGAAAATTCTATGCATACAAATATCTTACGTACACAAGTACAGTCCCGAAAAACTCGGCACACTAATACAGTGACGAAAATGTACACTACTGCGCAATTTTGTACATGCGTGTTGAAGCGAAATTTCTGTTTTGGAGAAGCTAGCACGCCGGAGAAGTGAGACCGTGACACCGGGAACTTCATTTCCCCCGTTTGATTCAATTCAAATGACATTTTTAGCACTCTCCAATGAACCAATACAAAGTTGGATAAAATAAGTATAATACAGCAATATTACAAACGAAAAGAAATATGAAGGTAATTTACCACCACAAAAAAATCAATGCTTTGAAATAAGTTATTAAAATTAAGATTAATAGAATGAGAAATTAAGAAAAGAGTACAAGGCTGTTTCCATAAGCGTACAGGAGCACGATGACGCATCTTATAAGGATAGTGCAAAGTTCCTGTGACTGAATACGGGCAAAATATATTATCTGGAAAACATTGATGAATGCAATCAATTTATGGACAGGCCTATAGTATACTTTTTCGTTAAACTTCAAACCATAATAAAAGAAAACATGTCAGAAGAAAAGTCAATTTGTTGAAGAGAGCGGACGAACATCTTCAGAACGATGCCCACCTAATCAATAATTATTATTACGATCCTCCTATATATGGGGCCACTATGAAGATAATCTAGCCAGCCTGCTTATATTACGGCCAGTAATAATCTTTTGCAGTAGCCGAACTCAATTCTCCGCATTAATGTATGCATGTTATTAATGTCGACCTGTTCAAGTTGAGTCCGTTGATCCAATGATAGAAAGATTACCTCCATGGTTGATCGAAATGTTGACAATATGGATTGAATTATGCGCATTGTACTAAGGCCAAAAAAATAATAGTTCTGCTTACGGTTTCCCTACCTACCCTATTCTGACAGCCCCTACCCTAATTTTTTTTATGGGAAAAATGAGAAAAAAACACCCAAAACCATCAATTTTACCATTTACCCTTGACTACACGCGGACGCCTCCATGTGATCGTACACACAAAAAAAATTGGCAAAAAAAATAATTTCCCTACCTACCTACCCTAATTTCAAATGCCATGTAATCGGAAGCAGAACTATTTTCTTTTTGGCCTAGGCCTAATGCATTTCGCTGAGCGTGCCACTCTGCATAGCGCATGTAGGCCGTATGTGCGTTTTCAAGTTCCTTAATTGTGATACTTCAAAACCTCACCCTCTTTTCATTAAAGCTCTTGATTGCGAACACAATGATGTCTAGAAGCCTTTTTTCAACATGGAGATAGTATAGGCCAACATGTACAGTGCCGTACAGTATACCATAGTGTACCACGTCATGACTCGCTGCACATCCGAATAATGCCGGCATGCAGATAAGATCCGTCCGAATATAGCGCCCAAATACTTTTCAACATGCATGTTCACGAACGCGATCACGACCCTGCAAAATAAAGTCGTGTATCAAAATACACGACTCAAAATATGTGCTTCTTACCCACTGAGTTTCAAAGGCTACGTCAAGCTTGATTTCGGGATTTCAAGTTGGGTTCATGGTTCAACCATGGTTCAACTTGATCATGCAGCAAAGAAAGGCGCGTGGCAACCGCTAGACGTAGGCTAGGATATACATGTACATGCACATGTACATGTACATGTACGTACATGTACAATAGATTTTCACCAGTCCGTTTGTAGCCGACACAGCAAGGACGGTGCGCCACCAAACTGAGAAACAGCCGTGCATGGCTTATTCACCGATTCGAAACCGAAATAAGACTGGTGGATCGCCTAGTGGACTATTTATGCATACTAATTAAATAACGTGGAATATGCAGGCTCGCTCGCTCTACAAATATAAAGCAGCTGTAATTATGCAGGTGTTAGTCATATTGAAGGATGTGCAAAGTATAGGCATGCATACATTCCAACGAGTCAATTTCAACACAATAGGTCGAATATAAGTTGTGAAAGAAACCAGCAGCAACTGTTTACAAAATTCACCTATAATCCAGTATCTCAAAAAACCCTTCTATTTATGTATCATCCCGAAAAAAAAAGAACAGTTTTCCAGTTGTCCGATATAGCGAATGAGCCGTCGATAAAACGAATGAAAAAAAAAGGAACTACAATTTTGGAACTATGCTGGCCGGGTCTGACTATAATTCAGGCCAATATATCTTCGGGCATAAAAGCGCATCGGCCAACTTGGCCACGTTTTTATTCTCCCGAGGGTTGCATGACTTGTCACTTGTATAGGCATAGGTGCTCAAAATAAATAAATTGGAAGGCGGTTTTTTTTTTACATTCAGTCCTTCAGAACTGGTCTCCATACGCACTTTGCATGGGTTCTTTTGCGTGAATTTCTAGGCTATATCCATGGGTTAATCTATGTGGACGCACGGCGCGCTCGGGTTGGGGATCTCTGTTGATTTGACGGACTGCCGACTGCATGCATTGGCCGTGACGTGGGAGTCGCGTCACCGCACATCTTGTCACCCGTCAAGTTTAATCCATTCCCTTGACGTTGGTTGATTACAAGTTTGAATGAATGGAGTGAATGATGAACAGAACAGCTCCGTATATGAGTGGGTTGATAAACACACATGCTGAATTAGCACACGAAAAGAAAACTAAGTTATTGCATATGCCCTCTCCAACTTACTCCAAGCTCATAAGACATATAATATATACAGAAATAAAAAGGTCAAAAGAGGCATCAACATAAATGTGATTAAAACGTGATGCAGTTTATCCAATGAACGGGATTTCTGATTTGGATATTTGGTGTTTAAAATTGGCATAATGACTACGGAACAGTGTATAAGGACCTATACCAAAGGCGCGTGTAATATGACTTAGTAGTAAACAAACGGTAAAAAAGAAAACACATCAATCTGTTGTAATTTTAACCACTTCTATCGATTCAACAAATGACAGCAACATCTTCAGATCAGATGATAAAAAAAATGGACACTAATACTACGGGTAGGTAGGAAAATAAAACTTAAGAAACTTGCATACCACGATGTTTGCCGTTTGCCGATTGCAGGTGGAAAAATTGCCCGGTGTGCTGAGAAATCGTACCCACGGCACTTGCGTTAGTGCACAGATCTCGTTCTGAAGGAAGTCTTTACGGAATGGCGGAAAAAAGTACCGGGTAAAATGACGCATAACCAGGATGTCCTAAACCCCATGCGCCACACGCTTGAGCGCACACATTGTAAAGGAACCCAAACATATCGATGACCTATTTTGTGTATTCAGCAACATTATGCTCTACAAATATGAAGCTACGAAAGCCCTGTAGTGCCATCAAGTATATATTTTCTCGAAGTTCGTTTTTACGAGATTTTTTTTCTCGAAGTTCGTTTTTACGAGATTTTTTTTCTCGAAGTTCGTTTTTACGAGATTTTTTTTCTCGAAGTTCGTTTTTACGAGATTTTTTTTCTCGAAGTTCGTTTTTACGAGATTTTTTTTCTCGAAGTTCGTTTTTACGAGATTTTTTTTCTCGAAGTTCGTTTTTACGAGATTTTTTTTCTCGAAGTTCGTTTTTACGAGATTTTTTTTCTCGAAGTTCGTTTTTATGAGATACATTTTCTCGAAGTTCGTTTTTATGAGATACATTTTCTCGAAGTTCGTTTTTATGAGATACATTTTCTCGAAGTTTGTTTTTATGAGATACATTTTCTCGAAGTTCGTTTTTATGAGATACATTTTACGGAGTTACGGAGTTTTATGAAGTTACGGAGCCCCTAAAGGGACATCCAAAATTATTTTTTTATCTCGTGCGCACAACATAAAATCTCGTGCGCACGAGATAATTATCACGTGCGCACGACATATATCTCGTGCGCACGACATAATATCTCGTGCGCACGACATACATCTCATGGAATGTCGGACACTTCGCCCCATTTCCACGTCGCCCCATGTCACTTCGCCCCTAACCACATCGCCCCATCCCCACTTCGCCCCATCCCCACATCGCCCCATCCCCACTTCGCCCCATTCTCACTTCGCCCCATTCTCACTTCGCCACATCCCCAATTCGCCCCATCCCCACTTCGTCCCAGCTTTTACATGTAAAAAAAATCTCATCTAAATGTATTTTATTGGCTTAAAAACAATTCCAACAGATTCACTAATTGCTAACCAACGGAAAGAATTAGCCCACCAATATTGACCAAATGAACAATTCATAACAAACCTCTCAAGCTATCACTCTCCCCTACCGAGAAAAAAAGCTTGAAGTAAAAGATCCAACTTTGTTCCCAACCCGGCTATACCAACCCGTCTCCCACTTATCTGAGAACGACAATACCAATCTACATGGGGCGAAGTGGGGATGGGGCTAAGTGGGGATGGGGCGAAGCGGGGATGGGGCGAAGTGGGGATGGGCGAAGCGGGGATGGGGCGAAGTGGAATCGGGGCGAAGTTGGGATGGGGCGAAGTGGTTAGGGGCGAAGTGACATGGGGCGACGTGGAAATGGGGCGAAGTGTCCGACATTCCATGAGATGTATGTCGTGCGCACGAGATATTATGTAAAGGGGGCAGAAATCTCGTAAAAACGAACTTCGAGAAAAAAAATCTCGTAAAAACGAACTTCGAGAAAAAAAAATCTCGTAAAACGAACTTCGAGAAAAAAAATCTCGTAAAAACGAACTTCGAGAAAAAAATCTCGTAAAAACGAACTTCGAGAAAAAAAATCTCGTAAAAACGAACTTCGAGAAAAAAAAATCTCGTAAAAACGAACTTCGAGAAAAAAAAATCTCGTAAAAACGAACTTCGAGAAAAAAAAATCTCGTAAAAACGAACTTCGAGAAAAAAATTCTCGTAAAAACGAACTTGGACAAAATATATACTTGATGGCACTACAGGGCTTTCGTATGAAGCAGCTGTAATTTTGTGGGTGTTATTAGTCATCATTGACGGAGGTGCAAAGGAACCCAAACAAATCGATGACCTATTTTGTGTATTCAGCAACATTAATCCGTTTTAGCCGATTTTCGGCCAACCGACAGAAATTTTGTTAAAAACGAGTTTGACAGAAAATTTGACAGCATTGATTTTTTTGGCAGATTTCTGGCAAAAATGGTGATTTGACAGAAAAACAGCAAATTTGAACAAAAAAAAAATGGTACATTTGTTTTAAAATCTTCAATCTAGCTTTCAAACAAACCCTTGCATAAAGGGACAGGTTGGCTGGTCTACGTGCTGCTGAGGTTCACTGGGAAACAGACTTCGCTATAATAACATCTTTATGAGACTATAGATTGTTTATAATGTAATTTGAATCTTTATTAAGGCAAAAGTACCACTCTACATGTGATTTTAAGTGTTTATTGTGTATTTCAAGTAATTCTGGGGAATTTGGCAGATTTTTGATAAATCTGACAGATTTTTGATGTGCATTTAGCAGAATTTGGCTCTGACCTTACGGTCACCCTGCGGCCTTCACTAGTTCCATTTGTGGTGGAAATCTAAACAATTATAGTCTACACGGCCAAGTAAAAAAAACAAACGTAAAATCACAAGTCATAAAGTTAGGAATACTGATGATCTAGGGACGTCAATCCGAGGGGGGGGGGGGGTACAAAAGGTAGATTTTGAAGGCATTTTGCGAACTTCCCAACAACCAAAATGTATTTATGAAAAAAGGGAGAAAGAGTACGAATTAAAGCTTTAAGGGCAAAGGAACCAAACAAATCGATGACCTATATTGTGTACTCAGCAACTTGAACATCATGAAACCAGCTTGTGTGTGCGGACATGGAGAGCTATAAAAAGGTGCGAGGTGGATATTTTAAACATACGGAAGACGGAGAGTACCACTCAATGAGTGTGAATATATTTTTTTGGTGTGAAAATGTGTTTTTGTGTACAGCGGCCGCCACTTATTATGTGACGGCCGCCACTTATTATCTGGCGGCGGCCGCCACTTTATTCGCTGTACAAAAAATATTTTCACACGCACCAAAAAAAGTATAATTCATTGAGTGGCATTATCCGTCTTCCGTAGTAATCCGGGGGGGGGGATTCCCCCTCCCACTTTTTGAATAGGGGGATGGGCTGTTGGATCACCCTTCCCGTTGTGAAAAATAAAAAGGTTGATCCTGAGGCATTTTTCGAAATTTCCAATTTTTAATTTGTATTAAAAAATGCGCCGTTTTGATGTACATAAAATTATATAACGTTATGGAACATAATCATGTATCATGAACAGCGACCCCTATTTTCATGTGGTATCCAGCCAGCCCCCACGTACCCCCTTTTCGAATTTCCCCCGCCCCCATCCCCCGGCTCCTCCCGCTCAAATTTACGCCATTGAATAGAACCATTTCATTGAGAACCATTATTGTGATTCATCAAACAGGCGTTTCAAAACACGCATTTAATTGATATATATAAGTAAAACGAAATTGTGGAAAAAGTCAAAAGCATGTCAAAAACAACTACTAGAAAGTTGCAAGTTCGCAGGCCTAGATATTTCACAGACATAGTCATGCCAGATATACACACCAACCTTTAATGGGAGGGGGGGGGGCAACAGGAACCATGGTCGTCCCGCCCCCCCCCCAAAAAAAATAAAAAATAAAAACGAAACCACTTTTTTAAAGTGACGTCGCAATAAAGGCAGGCACTGTGTTCACCACCATCTTTTCTTTAAAAAAAATGGTTGAAGGGGTCAGGAATTTTCTCAGATCGTACCACAGGATCCGCCCTTTGCGAATCATTTGCCTACAAAGGTTTAAAATTTAGTTTGAAGTAACTTGTATATGCAAAGTCCTCTATAATTAGAAATGCTTTACGGGCGAAGTGACATGGGGCGAAGTGGAAACGGGGCGAAGTGACCGACAACCTTAGATTGGAGCTTCTTATAATTATAATGCCATTCCCGGAGCTCTCCTTATTTGGGGGTTGGAATAATCGTTCACATTGTTAATGCAAACAAGCGAAGTGCCTGTGCTTAGTTGAGCGTTGAGGCATGGCGGGTGCGGCGCGAAATTTA
Organism: Patiria pectinifera; assembly: GCA_029964075.1. Classification (NCBI taxonomy): domain Eukaryota; kingdom Metazoa; phylum Echinodermata; class Asteroidea; order Valvatida; family Asterinidae; genus Patiria; species Patiria pectinifera. Next base: position 42,978 of record JASAOE010000475.1, read on the forward strand.
AGACAGTCGTACTGCACATGCCGTCCTGAGAGAAGGATATCACTGTAGAGTGCTGTACTCGTATCGTGTACCATGGAGACTTGCCATGCACGAAAACGACGATTTTGGACGCCTAGAGTCTGGCAAGTCAACCGAAAATCGGGCCACATGTACGGGCCACTGCATGCTACATTTCGACGCAGTCATGTTTGATCGTCGTAACCAATACTGAAAAACTGACTTGAACTTTTCTGTAGGCCTACAGAACTTGTCAAAAAAACATGCGCTTTTGAACGTTCGTTTTGTGGTGAATTGAATTGAATGTGCACATGGGATTTTCTTGTGAACTAGTGATTTTGTCGAATGATCTGATGATGGTTTTGGAAAAGACTCAAGTCAAGTTCTTGGAGTTCGTCGGGGGTAAGTCCTACCGTATTATTTACGGTAGTATTTACCATAGATTCGAGCCACAAAACCCCCCTATTTGGTCCTTGTGTTATTGCTAACATAAGTCGTCCATGTGCTCTTTGTGCATGAAAATGTTTTGCATTGCTGAAGGTTGTAAACATCTTTGATTTTCCCTTCAAACCGCACTTTCTAGTATGCTCAGATAAGGCACCGTGAGTGTGTGCACGTTGCTAACTGTCTTCCACTTTTTTTCTCCTGTAATTTTGTCTTTTGGCACTGCTGGATATTGTACTTGAAATACCATTCCCAGTAGGCGAAGCCCTTTTGATTTAGAGTAATTTGCATATTTCGTCCATTTTGTTTCTCCTACATGAGTTGTCGTTTGCATTGCTGGAAAATGTACCTAAAATACTATTCATGTATAGGCGAAAGCCCTTTTGATTTAGAATAATTTGCAATATGAATTCACTGTAAGTGCCAACTTGTTTGTCATACGTGTGCAATGGACCGTGGTGTGTTTTTTTTTAACACGACTTGCCTTTTTATTTGGAGCATTGCGCATTTTATGGTTTCAAAAGCCGTTCGAAAACAAAACAGTGTTGCGAATCGTGCACGTATAGGCCGCACGTGGATACGATGATTGTTATTGGTCGACAAGTTGAAAAGCCGCGCGCGTGGTATGCGGCCAGGTGCACCGTTTTGGCTGAAATTTCAAAGACATTCCAATGAGGGGCTTTTAGGGATTTACTCAAATGTTAGAGTAAACAGGTTTTAGAGATTGATTGTGGAGGGTTCCTTGGAATTTAGTTTGCCTTTGCCGTTATAATTGTATTAAAGTCATTGGTTTAAGTACTGAGAAGAGTTAATTTCGAGCTTTCTTTTCAAATTAAGAGAGGATTTTTTATTAAAACCTGAACACCATGAAATCGAGGAATTATAACGGAGACAACGGATATCATTCAAATCAGTTATCAGATACATTAATGTAGAGCGGTATTCCAATTGACCAAAATACTTTTCATGGATGTATCCACAACACCCTTGATGGGTGCCACTATTGAGAAACACGACACCCTTGTATAAGAATAATTTTGAGTAATACGACACCCTTGATGGGTGCTACTATTGAGAAAGCCAACACCCTTGATGGGTGCTACTATTGACAAAGACAAAACCCTTGATGGGTGCTACTATTGAGAAACACGACACCCTTGATGGGTCTGCATCAACAACAGAATTATAATGTATAAGAATAATTTTCATACGACACCCTTGATGGGTGCTACTATTGACAAAGACAACACCCTTGATGGGTGCTACTATTGACAAAGACAAAACCCTTGATGGGTGATACTATTGACAACCTCGACACCCTTGATGGGTGCTGCATCAACAGCAGAATATAATGTATAAGAATTATATTGAGTAACACGACACCCTTGATGGGTGCTACTATTGACAAAGACAAAACCCTTGATGGGTGCTACTATTGAGAAACACGACACCCTTGATGGGTGCTGCATCAACAACAGAATTATGATGTATAAGAATAATATTGAGTAATACGACACCCTTGATGGGTGCTACTATTGAGAAAGACAACACCCTTGATGGGTGCTACTATTGCGAAAAGACACCCTTGATGAGCGCTGCATCAACAACAGAATTATAATGTATCAGAATTATATTGAATAACACGACACCCTTGATGGGTGCTACTATTGAGAAAGACAACACCCTTGATGGGTGCTACTATTGCGAAAGAAGACACCCTTGATGAGCGCTGCATCAACAACAGAATTATAATGTATAAGAATTACATTGAGTAACACGACACCCTTGATGGGTGCTTTTATTGACAAAGACAACACCCTTGATGGGTGCTCAGTACTGAGAAACACGACACCCTTGATGGGTGCTACTATTGAGAAAGCCAACACCCTTGATGGGTGCTACTATTGAGAAACACGACACCCTTGATGGGTGCTGCATCAACAACAGAATTATAGTGTATAAGTGTGTGTGTGACCCTTGATGGGTGCTACTATTGAGAAAGACAACACCCTTGATGGGTGATACTATTGAGAAACACGACACCCTTGATGGGTGCTGCATCAACAACAGAATTATAATGTATAAGAATTATATTGAGTAACACGACACCCTTGATGGGTGCTACTATTGAGAAAGACAACACCCTTGATGGGTGCTACTATTGACAACCTCGACACCCTTGATGGGTGCTGCATCAACAGCAGAATTATAATGTATAAGAATTATATTGAGTAACACGACACCCTTGATGGGTGCTACTATTGACAAAGACAACACCCTTGATGGGTGCTACTATTGAGAAACACGACACCCTTGATGGGTGCTGCATCAACAACAGAATTATGATGTATAAGAATAATATTGAGTAACACGACACCCTTGATGGGTGCTACTATTGAGAAAGACAACACCCTTGATGGGTGATACTATTGAGAAACACGACACCCTTGATGGGTGCTGCATCAACAACAGAATTATAATGTATAAGAATTATATTGAGTAACACGACACCCTTGATGGGTGCTTCTATTGAGAAAGACAACACCCTTGATGGCTGCTACTATTGCGAAAGAAGACACCCTTGATGGGTGCTGCATCAACAACAGAATTATAATGTATAAGAATTATATTGAGAAACACGACACCCTTGATGGGTGCTGCATCAACAACAGAATTATAATGTATAAGAATTATATTGAGTAACACGACACCCTTGATGGGTGCTACTTTGACAAAGACAACACCCTTGATGGGTGCTACTATTAAGAAACACGACACCCTTGATGGGTGCTGCATTAACAACAGAATTATAATGTATAAGAATTATATTGAGTAACACGACACCCTTGATGGGTGCTTTTATTGACAAAGACAACACCCTTGATGGGTGCTCAGTACTGAGAAACACGACACCCTTGATGGGTGCTACTATTGCGAAAAGACACCCTTGATGAGCGCTGCATCAACAACAGAATTATAATGTATAAGAATTATATTGAGTAACACGACACCCTTGATGGGTGCTACTATTGACAAAGACAACACCCTTGATGGGTGATACTATTGAGAAACACGACACCCTTGATGGGTGCTGCATCAACAACAGAATTATAATGTATAAGAATTATATTGAGTAACACGACACCCTTGATGGGTGCTACTTTGACAAAGACAACACCCTTGATGGCTGCTACTATTGCGAAAGAAGACACCCTTGATGGGTGCTGCATCAACAACAGAATTATAATGTATAAGAATTATATTGAGAAACACGACACCCTTGATGGGTGCTGCATCAACAACAGAATTATAATGTATAAGAATTATATTGAGTAACACGACACCCTTGATGGGTGCTACTTTGACAAAGACAACACCCTTGATGGGTGCTACTATTAAGAAACACGACACCCTTGATGGGTGCTGCATTAACAACAGAATTATAATGTATAAGAATTATATTGAGTAACACGACACCCTTGATGGGTGCTTTTATTGACAAAGACAACACCCTTGATGGGTGCTCAGTACTGAGAAACACGACACCCTTGATGGGTGCTACTATTGAGAAAGCCAACACCCTTGATGGGTGCTACTATTGAGAAACACGACCTTGATGGGTGCTGCATCAACAACAGAATTATAGTGTATAAGTGTGTGTGTGACCCTTGATGGGTGCTACTATTGAGAAAGACAACACCCTTGATGGGTGATACTATTGAGAAACACGACACCCTTGATGGGTGCTGCATCAACAACAGAATTATAATGTATAAGAATTATATTGAGTAACACGACACCCTTGATGGGTGCTACTATTGAGAAAGACAACACCCTTGATGGGTGCTACTATTGACAACCTCGACACCCTTGATGGGTGCTGCATCAACAGCAGAATTATAATGTATAAGAATTATATTGAGTAACACGACAGCCTTGATGGGTGCTACTATTGACAAAGACAACACCCTTGATGGGTGCTACTATTGAGAAACACGACACCCTTGATGGGTGCTGCATCAACAACAGAATTATGATGTATAAGAATAATATTGAGTAACACGACACCCTTGATGGGTGCTACTATTGAGAAAGACAACACCCTTGATGGGTGCTACTATTGCGAAAGAAGACACCCTTGATGAGCGCTGCATCAACAACAGAATTATAATGTATAAGAATTATATTGAGTAACACGACACCCTTGATGGGTGCTACTATTGAGAAAGACAACACCCTTGATGGGTGCTACTATTGCGAAAGAAGACACCCTTGATGAGCGCTGCATCAACAACAGAATTATAATGTATAAGAATTATATTGAGTAACACGACACCCTTGGTGGGTGCTACTATTGACAAAGACAACACCCTTGATGGGTGATACTATTGAGAAACACGACACCCTTGATGGGTGCTGCATCAACAACAGAATTATAATGTATAAGAATTATATTGAGTAACACGACACCCTTGATGGGTGCTTCTATTGAGAAAGACAACACCCTTGATGGCTGCTACTATTGCGAAAGAAGACACCCTTGATGGGTGCTGCATCAACAACAGAATTATAATGTATAAGAATTATATTGAGTAACACGACACCCTTGATGGGTGCTACTTTGACAAAGACAACACCCTTGATGGGTGCTACTATTAAGAAACACGACACCCTTGATGGGTGCTGCATCAACAACAGAATTATAATGTATAAGAATTATATTGAGTAACACGACACCCTTGATGGGTGCTACTTTGACAAAGACAACACCCTTGATGGGTGCTACTATTAAGAAACACGACACCCTTGATGGGTGCTGCATTAACAACAGAATTATAATGTATAAGAATTATATTGAGTAACACGACACCCTTGATGGGTGCTTTTATTGACAAAGACAACACCCTTGATGGGTGCTCAGTACTGAGAAACACGACACCCTTGATGGGTGCTACTATTGCGAAAAGACACCCTTGATGAGCGCTGCATCAACAACAGAATTATAATGTATAAGAATTATATTGAGTAACACGACACCCTTGATGGGTGCTACTATTGAGAAAGACAACACCCTTGATGGGTGATACTATTGAGAAACACGACACCCTTGATGGGTGCTGCATCAACAACAGAATTATAATGTATAATAAATAAATTGAGTAACGCTACACCCTTGATGGGTGATACTATTGAGAAACTCGACACCCTTGATGGGTGCTGCATCAACAACAGAATTATAATGTATAAGAATTATATTGAGTAACACGACACCCTTGGTGGGTGCTACTATTGACAAAGACAACACCCTTGATGGGTGATACTATTGAGAAACACGACACCCTTGATGGGTGCTGCATCAACAACAGAATTATAATGTATAAGAATTATATTGAGTAACACGACACCCTTGATGGGCGCTACTATTGACAAAGACAACACCCTTGATGGGTGCTACTATTGCAAAGAAGACACCCTTGATGAGCGCTGCATCAACAACAGAATTATAATGTATAAGAATTATATTGAGTAACACGACACCCTTGATGGGTGCTACTATTGAGAAAGACAACACCCTTGATGGGTGCTACTATTGCGAAAGAAGACACCCTTGATGGGTGCTGCATCAACAACAGAATTATAATGTATAAGAATTATATTGAGTAACACGACACCCTTGATGGGTGCTTCTATTGAGAAAGACAACACCCTTGATGGCTGCTACTATTGCGAAAGAAGACACCCTTGATGGGTGCTGCATCAACAACAGAATTATAATGTATAAGAATTATATTGAGAAACACGACACCCTTGATGGGTCTGCATCAACAAAAGAATTATAATGTATAAGAATTATATTGAGTAACACGACACCCTTGATGGGTGCTACTTTGACAAAGACAACACCCTTGATGGGTGCTACTATTAAGAAACACGACACCCTTGATGGGTGCTGCATTAACAACAGAATTATAATGTATAAGAATTATATTGAGTAACACGACACCCTTGATGGGTGCTTTTATTGACAAAGACAACACCCTTGATGGGTGCTCAGTACTGAGAAACACGACACCCTTGATGGGTGCTACTATTGAGAAAGCCAACACCCTTGATGGGTGCTACTATTGAGAAACACGACACCCTTGATGGGTGCTGCATCAACAACAGAATTATAGTGTATAAGAATTATATTGAGTAACACGACACCCTTGATGGGTGCTACTATTGACAAAGACAACACCCTTGATGGGTGCTACTATTGAGAAAGACAACACCCTTGATGGGTGATACTATTGAGAAACACGACACCCTTGATGGGTGCTGCATCAACAACAGAATTATAATGTATAAGAATTATATTGAGTAACACGACACCCTTGATGGGTGCTACTATTGAGAAAGACAACACCCTTGATGAGTGCTACTATTGAGAAACACGACACCCTTGATTGGTGCTGCATCAACAACATAATTATAATGTATAAGAAAAATATGGAGTAATACAACACCCTTGATGGGTGCTACAACTGAGAAAGACAACACCCTTGCAACATCAACAACAGAATTATAATGTATAAGAAT
>JASAOE010000476.1:0-32301 GCA_029964075.1 Patiria pectinifera
ACATTTTCTCACTGGCCAAAAATGCTTACATTTTCTGCAAATGCAACCCTCGTCTTACCCATTTACACTTCAGAAAAAAATAAAGATCTGCATTATCCTTGAGTGCCAGTTGTCGCATTTTGTTCATATTGATGCTCGAAACGAGCGCATTGAGAGTCAAAGTGAATTTTGCATAATCAAGAAAACTTTATTAATCGCCTCTGAAGTCTCACTATTTTACAAACGTAGGGCCTATCAATAAACAACTACTGCTTTAGTTCGTTCGTTCCTAAGAAATCCATCTTTACATCCCGGCTGAATAGGGAGGTCCGAGTTCAGTCAGCTAATGGTGTCTTCATCTGACTCCAGGAGTCCAGGGCATGGGCGTCGCCAGATTTTCTAGAGGGGGGCAAAGCACATTTCCCCCCAAAAAATCCCTATATTTTCCAACATTTTCCCGATTGATCATTTTTTCGAGGGTGGGCAGGGACAGTTGCCCCCCCCCCTCCCCACCCACCCATTAAATTAACAACAATATGACTTCGCGCCTCTTTTACTTTCTTTTTTGTCCTTCCTTTTCTTTTTTGGTGCTTGTGGGGGGGGGGGCTTGCCCCCTCCCTCACGACGCCCATGGTCAAGGGACGCCGTGTGGAGATTTGTAGATGGGGCAGGTATCAATGATGTGCTCTATGGTGTGGATCTCGCCACACACACAGTTGGGCGATGACTCTGCTCCAATCGTGTGCAGGAATTGTACGTCCAACTCCGCTTCTGATTCTATTCAGGTTGACCCAGGCCTTTCTTGGGAGGTCACAGCCACTTGGTTTTGAAGAGGGCTCTGTAATGAACTTCTTCAGATTGGTGGTAGACGAATTCCACTGTAATTACCAGCATTCTGCTATCGAGGTGGGGGAGGCTAGAGGGGGGGCTTCTGTAGCGGCAGCTAAACGGCTTGCGTTGGCTATAAAGTTATACTTAAAAGAAAAATGCCGTCATCTGAAACACTGAAACATTCCCAACAACGTCACTTTACAGAGCGACTATCTATACTACAATTACGAAAATGATGGGGGCGCTGCCATTTTCCAGACCGGTCTCCCGTCCTCATCGCGCGCGTTGGCTACGGGGGAAGCGGAACGGGGCCCGGCTATTTTCCACCCTATTTCCCATAATTCCCTTCCCCATTGGGCCTCACCGGCCATCTTGCGTACGGGCCGGATAATTGACGTGCCACGTATACGTTCGTTATGAGCGCTGAGCATGCAGCGCATGCAACTTGCATGCCCCACATTTCTTCAGCACAGCGTTGTTGACATGGTTGATGTATATCTGTTCCTTGCTCCAGTTTTCTCTTTGAACGGTAAGTCTCACTTATGATATGTATTGTTGTTTGTGAAAAGTGGTATTCTTTCGAACGCCACTGGCAATGAGAAGCATTGTTGTTTGTGAAAAGTGTGACTGTGAGTTTCAGTTTGTGAGTACGGGGAGGGTTGTACGGGGAGGGTTGTACGTACGGGGGGAGTCCTCGGACATCGAGAGTTTGGCCGTGGCGTGGCTTAATGTTGCCAATTTACTGCATGACCTCCGTAAATACAGACCTCACTTGGAACATGTACCCGAACATGTTTGTAGAACTTTGCCAACTCTTGATTTCACAATTGGGCTTTGTTTGTAGTTTATTTTTGGATTTTGCTTTAGTTTGTTTTAGGCCTAGGCCTATAGGCCTACTACTAGCTAGAAAAAACTGCTGCATTTGTATATAGGCCATGAAATGTACATTCATTCCATACAAATTATGCACACTAAATCTTTGTGGTAATCTTAGAACACGGCAAATCATACGTAAAACTTCCTTTAAAGAAATGACTTTCATACTCATAAGTCATAGGCAAAACAAAATTAATTTACTGCAAATCAAAGACCAATAACCAAACTCATAAAGAAACCCTCAAATCAAAATTAAAGACGTGATCAAGTTCAAACCTCAGGCCAAAAACCAAAAAATACAGGCAAAGACTAAAACCTGAAACCAACACAGTTAGAATAGTGGATATTAGAGAATACACTCTGGCAGAAAATCAAATGACTCGACAACAGACATGAACCCAAGCAGGATAAAGAGCTATTGTTAGCCGATGTATTTTTGTTTACAAGTTTTCTTCACCTTAGTCGTTATTCTTTTCTTTCTAACTCCTTTACACAGGACTCTCGATGACACCCACATCACATGACCAGCTCCAACCATGCTCCAAGCATGCTCCAGTGCATGCTTCAACCAGTTCCCAAAGCAAGAATCTCAACTCAAGACGAAGACGTGACACACCTATTCTTTCCAGTTCAACTGCAAGATTCCTGGTTTTTCTCTTTACCCATTCAAAACACATTTTCCTTCTAGCCATAATTTTATTTTTAGAAGTCATGAAATAGTGCAAAAAAAATCACTCTTTTCTGCTGTTTTATGTCCATCCTTTTTTTAAATTATATCCTTGGCTTAGTTGTACCCAAGAATAATGATGGAATGATTACCCGATAATTACTGGCCAAGCAGACTTATTTGATAACAAAACAATGTCTTTGATTACCGAGTTACATAATCACTCTTAAAATTTCACAACAAAATATTCATACTCGCATACCCCTCCATTTCTCATGAGTTTTCACCAACACTCATTAAAAAATGTTGTCCTGTAACTTACAATGCCACTGTCATTATTGGCTTTTCCGCAAAGTTGCGGAAAAGCCTTTGTTTCTCTACGAATTTTTTTTCTTTTTTCTTTTTTTTTTTTTTTTCCTCTTGGGACTTCCAACCAAAATGCCATAGACTTTGTGCACGTTTTTTCTAGCAAACACTTTTGGCATAAAACAAAGTCATATGACATCAAAACTTAACATAGTCACAGAACATATAGCAAAGGTCGTTCGCGAAGATAGACGCAATGATGACGTCATCATGGGTCATGTGACGTCATCGCAACGTTGCATATTTCAAAGCCCTATATCTACAGAACGGTATGTCCGATTGGCTTGAAACTCAGCATGTGGTTAGACAGGGAAGTGTTATAGATAAAATTTGAGATGACGTCATCATGACGTCATCATATTATTTTATATTTTATTTTGAATTTTGAAGACTTTGCCATATCTCACTAACGCAATATGATAAATTCGAAATTCTTTTTGTATTAGGTTCGCTGGGCAATAGGTATATGTACAAAATTTTGAAAAATGTCTGACGTCATGATGAAGTCATCAAAAATGCGCTATTTTAAAACACATCAGGGAATGTCCACATCAGGGAATCGTCATGAAACTTGGTGGGTGGGTAGGTAACACTAGTACACAAAATCTTGAATGACGTCACGATGATGTCATCGATAGATTTTTTACGATTTTTTAATATTGTCAATTTTATTCTGCTTACAAAATTTAACACTTATATTAATCCGATTGTTTTCAAACTTGGTACAGACTAAAACCACAATAAAATAATGAGCACTGCCAAGTAATGTTACGATGACGTCATCATTAGACATGTGACATCATCCTTAACTTGTATATTTTAAGCCCCTACATCTCACGAACAGTACGTCAGATTGGGTTAAAACTTGGTATGGGGGTAGGCCGGGATATGTTACAAATAAATATTGAGGTGACGTCATCATGACGTCATCTTGTGATTATATATATATATTTTATATATAAGACTTTTGCCGTATCTCACAAATGCAATATGCCAAAATCAAATTTCCCTTCGAATGAGGTTTGTTAGACAAAACATAAATGCACACAGTTTTGCACCATACCAAAAACATGACCCCAAATAAAAAAAAACATAATGCGGAAAAGCCCTATGCTCTGTTGCAAACAGACATAGACCTCTAGTTTATGATTACAGCTTTTAACCAAAAAAAATGCAATTGCACAATAACCTTTGGCCGTCTTGCTTGAAAGTCTTTCATGGAATGTTCGTGCCTATGGTAAACAAGCCTGGACCGACGTCCCTTGCGAAAATTGCTCCGAAAACTAACAACAATTATATCCCCTGAGTTTTGTCGAAGTACTACCCTGTACAGTAATGAATGCTGCAAATACATTATTACTAAAAAAAATTCTGATTGTATACCTGATTTCATTTTCACAGTTTTGTAATAAATACATTTAACATGTGGTGCTTGACATAATTATGAAGTGCTCCAATATGTCCTTTCTTTTAGTTTTACTCTCTTCTGCAAATGAACGTGTTACAGTACTTTGCTGTACAACCCCACCACCATAATAAAAACACCAACTGCTATAATGACATTAACTTCTACTTTAATAAGAAACACCCCTTCACCATAACAAATATAAATTGTTGCCCACTTCCCCGGAAATATAATATGTGACCATTCACAGGTGTAACATAAATAGGCATGGGCGTCGCGAGCAAAAAAAAAACAATAATAAAAAGAGGCGCAAAGTCATAGTGGTGTGAATTTAATGGGTTTGGGTTGGGGGTGCAAAATGTCCCTGCCCCCCTCTAAAACTGATAAATCGAGAATGTGTTGAGAAAACCAGGAATTTTTTGGGCCAAAATATGTTTTGCCCCCTCTAGACAAATCCTGGCGACGCCCACACAATATCCAACCCCCACCCCCACTGGCTGCCCCCTCTCCTCTGTAGTGAGAACGATGGATACGATTTTGTATAGGCCAAGATCAAACCGCGTTTCGTCTAAATTACCTATTTGTACAGTTGGTGTATACGTCCTTAATGGTTTGGCACCTTGAAAAATCAATGTTCAAATTGACTGGACAATATTCTAGCACAACATTGTTTATGAGCTTTATATAATGAGACATCGCATGAGACAATCGGTCGGCAATAAATACTTAATTTCATTCAACTGTTGACAGCAAGACCTTCCTAATCGGCGCGCAATTTCAAACAACATTTAAACGGTATGAATCCCAGCACAAACATAAACCTCCACAATATCAGCGATTTCAATATCACCATCTCCCCTCTATAACAAAAACCATTTCTCCCCATCCCTGGAAATATTTCTCCCCATCCCCGGAAATATTGGTGACATGGTTGACGGGTTTTACGGAAATTGGGCGTTCCAACTAGCACCCTTCACCCTAGCTAGCCCCTTCCCCTATATTGACAATATGTCCTGGACCCTCGCACAATCTCCGCAGGAAACGTTATGTGCACGCAAATACAACTTAGGCGAGACTGATGGCGAATCCAAATAGGCTCGCGTGCAGCAGAGGGTCTGATTCTTTATTTGACTTAACAGTTGTTTGGAGTTATTAGAGTTTAAATTATCGAGATTTTATTGTATACAGTAATTATTACGAAACAGTCAACTCCACCCATCTAGCGGGTGCCGCGCGAAGCGCGGCATCCCGCTAGTACTGAATATTTGAGAGTTACGTGCATATAGAGCGCCCTCACTGAGCGCATGCCTGTGTTCCTCTGTGATACCCACGATTAGACACTTGCACTGTTGCGGTTATTGAATTTAGGTGGGGAAAAGACGACTACGGTGAGGGCGCTGTGTGCAAGGGGTCGGCAGTTTCACAACGAGGCGTGAATGGATAGTGGATATATGATTGTGAATTCGTATTGGCCAAAAGGATCGACTGATGATCGAAATACTTTCGGGTTTAGACTTTCATTACCAGGTGATTTTGCACTCAAATGGAAACATTAATGAATAATTTAATTTTTCTTGGCACTGGCAATTACAACATTGTCCAAGACATTTTGGTGTAGAGTCCGAAGCTCTGTTGAGATTGACTTCTGACGAATACTAAAATTTGGAAAAAGGAGCCAATTGCAGTGGCACCCAAGTTTTACTTTGCTTTCCGGTACATAATCTATATGTCTTCTAGATCTATTCCACTTGTCTGAGAAATTCAAATCCATCCATCAAAACATGTTCCCAATGCAAACCCTTTTGAGTGCAATGCAGCTCATGTCCGAAACCTGAAACTTTGTCATACGTCTACGCTGTGTAGGTTTTTGTTTTCGCACCTACAGGGACAACATCCAAGTGTTTGGTTGGCTGTATGCTTCAATGACCTTTTGCTGTACAGGTGAGCAATAGGCAACGCACAGGAAACGAACAGAAACGCAATATTTCCAGGCAGTACCAGGTAGTTTGGTATCGGGTACAGACAGGCTAGATCTGGAATCAGGTCCATGGCCAGGAAAAACAAAGCAAAGAAACTGAGCAAGACCCAGCGGGCGATATTGAGCTTCAGCCGGCGGGATATCAAGACAGCGGCCCGGCTGAGGGTCGGTTCCGTACGGACGGTGTGTGGGGACGGCATGTCGGCGATAATACGACGCAAGTGTCGCCTCGCTATGAGGAGGAGGGAGCAGTGTAAGGCGTAGCCGATAACTGCTGGGATCAGCTTCACCAGGAGGTAGGCGCAGAAGTACACGGAGCGGGCGATGTCGTCCTTGAAGTGAGGCACACAGGCGTGCCAAGAAGACATGTACAGACCGCGCCAATCCGATAAGATGCCACAGAAGATCACAGCGAGAAGACCGATGGGTGCCATACCGGCGATGATGACTCGAGTCCGGTTAAAAGTTACCAAAACAGGATACCGAAGGGGATGTGCCAAATAGACGTATCTTTCGATCGAAAAGATGAACATGATGACCGAGAGAACTGACAGTATGGCCGCTCAAAGCAAACCCTGTACCGTGCACATGCCATTACCAAGGATCCACTCCCCACCCGTGATTGAACTCAGTGCAGCCGTGGGGCCCAGGCACAGGGTCAGCCCCATGACAATGGTGCTAACACTCGCTACGTAGGCCTGGGTGATATCATTCCTTACGGGAGAGCGGTGAACGACTAGCAGCGAGAAAATGTCCGCAACCAGAGACAGCGGCGTTGCGACGCACCAAGACACCGCTGAAATAAAGTTATACAGTGCATCTACTTCTTCAACAGCTCCCCCTGTAACATTCGTCTCCATCTGAGCTAGTAAATTCTCCACATCTCAAGCGATTACGGGAAGCCGAACCTTATTGAGGACCTCTCCTCGACAAGAACTGACTGCGACTCTTCAGACATCTTCTACATCACGTTGGTTCAATTGCTGTAAAACCAAACCATATATCATTCCTTTACTGTGTACCTACTGATCAATCATTTACAGATTACTCTCTCGCTTGAGGTAACACAAGCTCTCCGAGACAATCGATCACTTTAACTTTTTTTTAACAAAGCAAAAACTGATGACGCTCGCGATATTTTGTTCTAAGTAAAATGCGACGCTCCAGGAAGTGACACTTTATTTCGGACGGATGGCCAGATTTTCCCGCAAGCAAAGAATCTGTACAAATAGTGAGTTTCGTCGTGAGCACGCACGTCAAATTCGGTTTAATATGACAGCATTAATGGTTTTCTATTTATAATTGACCATAATGGACGAGAAATTAACAGACTGACTTTGCAGGACAAGTGCACTGGACTACTGCACTTAAACATGTTTCAGGAGACACATCTAATAAGGCCAACACAAAGTCAAGGATTGAGTTAAAATCTTAATTTTCATTTTTAAACCCCTTTTCTTTCATCAGTTGTGAAAGGCAAGATGCGAAAATTCATATGAATACGAATAAACGTCATCGAAAATTTGTACACCCATGCTTTGAAACAAATGTATCAGCAAATTAAAGTTAAAGGAGCATTGTGAGAATAAACTATACATTAGTTCATAATATAATATGCTTCAAAATGATATATAGTTCATTTGTGGCAGTTGGACCATTTTAATATTTTGGCATCTATGTATATTAATCAGTGAAATGCAATTCTGAAGAAAACGGAATTCTGACAACTTATAAGCTTTCCAAAGAGCTGTTGAAAAAGGCACGGACTGCGATAGGTTAGAAATCAATTACATTTCGCACCTATTCAAATCATATAGGAAATGTTAATTTTCCCATAAAACAAGAGATAGGGCCCTGGACTACTTTAAAAATTGAGACCAAAGTTGTCTCACATGCAAGCAAGTATGCGTATAAGACTGGACACAGATATTGGCTGATAGTTTATAGACAAAGGATCATCACGCATAAGGTCACAAGAAACAGATACCAAGCTTGATATGTGACATATAGGGGTACCCCCTCCCAATACCCTATACACACCCTAGACTATTATTGTTACCTAACACATCCCTTAAAAAAATCCTGCGATTGAATGACCAACCCAAAAGATAGGGGTTTCCCTCAGTCACATAATGTGCTACATATGAAGAAACAAGCCAGGCGATGATCGTTAAATAGCTTGTGAATGACTTGAGATGACTTGTGATTGGCTGGTGACTGGCTTGGTAAGACTCAGACTTTAGCATAACCAAAAAAAAATAATAATGCTGCAAACCTGCACATGGCAGTGCTGTCAAAGATCAATTACGTAAATGTCTTCAAGTTTTAATTGACAGACTCAAGTTTAACTGACGAAGTTTACTCGTTGCTGTTCACGCTGCAACAACAGGTGAAAAGCTGCTTCGCGGTTTGCTTGAACACCTTGCTGTTGAGCATGACTTTTAATCCGATCAGAGTCGGTCCACTGAAGATACTAAGGTTCCCCACAAGGACTAAATACCTCGGTATCATGAAGCCGAACAGAGCAAGGTCGAGGATCAGGTACACTCCGAGGGCCAACGGTGAGATGAGGGTCAGAAGAATCAACTGGGATTTGTTGACTCGGATCTTGCGGTCAAACGTGGCCACCTGCAGCCGCTGGCCGGTGATGGCCGCTCTGTCATCGGCCGTTTGTTGGCCGTTCGTATTCGACGACGTCCGCGGTATCTCGGCCATAATGCGTCTTAGATGCTGCCTGACAGTCAAGAGCAGAGCTGTGTGGACGATGTAGGCGACCACTGACGGAACGACGGACAGGAGAATGAAGAAGGATAAGAACAACGCTTTGTTGAGAACAGGGTCGGAGTAAGGAGCGCAGACGTGACACGAGGGAATGTAGACTCCTTTCCAATCGGACAAAACCCCACTGAGGGGGATGTTCACGAGAGCTACGATGAGGATGCATGCCACCAGGCGTTTGGCTCGTTCCACGGTGATCAGTCGAGGGTAGCGTAGCGGGTACTGCAGGAAAACAAACCTCTCCAGAGAGTAGCTTAACATCAAGAAGGCGCTAACGCAGTGAAGGTAGACCATCACGAGACTCTGAGCCGAGCACAGGAAGGTGCCTAGGATCCACCTGCCGCCTGCGATAGAGCTGATAGTGGACGGGAGGGCGAAGCACAGACAAATCAACAGGAGGATGAGATTGATGGCCACGATGAAGATGTGATTGACTTCATCCGCGTGGTTGGCAGTACGGTGTATTACCAGCAGTGTGAAGGTGTTGGTCACGATGGCCGTAGGGGTGACCATGGACCAGCACACGGCAGAGATGATGTTGAAGGTTATCGCCCCGGGATCCGAGTCCGCTGGCATCTCAGGCTGGGTCGTATTCTGCATCTTGATCAAGACGCAATCTACTCAGAGCATTCTTAGAGCATGGATCCCACAAGATAAGGCAAGCCTAGTATTATGCTGGTCCCAGAGTGCACAATACCAAATGTAAGTCGATTCCGAATGGCTAATCACTGTAACTTCTTGCGTGTGCCATGCACAATAGGCCGGATTTATTCCATTCAGTTGATGTTTCCGGGTTGACCTATATCAATTTTAACGTTTAAGTATGATAGTCAGAATGACAGTCAGATAGTGAGTAAGGTAGGCCTGCTTGCATAATGGGCTGGCCCAGCAAAAATTGTAAATCCTTTCAGTTGGTCGATTGCGAGTGCCTCTCAACAAATGTTCACGTTGGGCCTATTGATGATGAACTCTGAAGCTTGTGATGATCATCCATGTAAAAGACTAGCAACAAATCTCAGCCTGCCTATACCACCAGTGTACGGAAATATGGTTTGGTTTGCCTATTGAATGTCGCACATGGTTGATTGCAATGACTTACCAGTGCAGACCTGTCGGCGAAAGCAATCAAAGCTTGTGGTGATCAGTTTGGGTAAACAGTGGTTCTGCCTTCCTTTCACGTACATGCTATAGGGCTCACAGATTCACAAGCACGCCTCTTACTGTGACCATCCATTACTTTGTCATAGTTTTGACAAGTGTATCCAGAGCGGAGCATGTAAAGAGGCAATCTGTCTAAAAGGTTAAAAGTAATGTCATGTACTGCACAAATGACCCGATTTCTCATTCCGAGTCAGTGATGAATTCACCAGAGGAGTGGCAGCTCCGTGATGAAGGGAATTTGCCTTGACGGCCACCCGGCGTGGTGGATTCATCCACTAAGGGCGCAGCTTGACGTTAACTTTCCAAAGACGAAGGCGCGGGCGTGAAATAAAACTGATTACAAATATATTTCTCGGCACGCTCAGTTTAGTGAAACACGTCTCAAAAGATTAAGACCTCCGCATAGCTTTGAGAATCAATCAATAACTGATGAAAATGTTGTCAATGTTTCCATATGGGTTCAAATTAAGAGGAATGCGTACGAAGGATCCACTCCGAAGCAAGGTACATGTAGTAGAAATTGGCACGGTACATTACATGCCACTGGGGAAAAACAGCTACTGAACTCGCCGCGGTGAGTTATGTTCCGATGGTAATTGACTTGTGCAGACTGACAACACGCAACGCCGGTTTCGGCACGGGATTGAGGCAAGTCACGCCATTCATTGCTCCGTTTGCATGGACAAAATAATGAAAGGATACGATGATGAAAGTTTACTTGACTCGTACCCAAAATCGATAATGTCGGTTAATGGCTAACGCTCTGCCTGTCAGCTGTGTCACCTGTACACGCCTTTGTTTTTATTATAGCCATTGTACGTTGTATTCATGGGAGGCAATCGTCAATTTTCATTGGAGGGTTTACGGTTTATTTGTATAATAGTGAACCCCTGCCCTGGCTAGTGCACGCTGCAATTTATCTTCCTATTTGCTGTGCTATTCAAGTTTGAGGGCCGGTGAGTAATGGAGCCGAGATTAAAAACACTTGCGACGGAAAGAATCTGCTCGTCTCGGTTTAATAAATATCCCAAACAGGTGATGGAATTTCGATCTTGAATGACGGACACAAATCGGCGAGGCACTTTTCGTCGGATGGCGACGAGACAAACAACTTGTCATAAATTAACTTGGGCCTCGGTAATCTTAGAAATGTTAATTTCGATTCTAAACCTCACAATAGGCAGAAGATATTATATCATCCAAAGCTCACATGCATGGCATAGTACACGATTTCCTTTCGTCTACATAAACAGTCCTGGTTGAATGCATGCAAGTATGTAATTTGCAAATGCATACGGTTGATGTTGTGTTTTTTTAATTTACAGACCGAATGATGATTTTGAAATTGGTGGTAACCAAAACAACAACATATTTGTATACCTTTGCTGAAGAATATTACTGAGAAATATCCGTCGAGTTAATCTGATAGTGTAATAAGGTGATCTGGGAGAATAAATAACTGTTTCTACTTTCATTTTCGAGTATGCATAAGTCAAATTTAATTAATTGTTGCGGTATGAAAGAAACAAGTTATTTCACTATGATGTTGCCATTTCCACACTATAAAATGTTACAGTGTCGTTTAAACTTATCATACAGAGCAAAATGCAATGAATTATGTAATAATGTATTATAATGTACATGGATCAATACTAAAACAAATTTACGACAACATTTAGGTATAAGGTGAATTAGCGTCATGCTTTTGTACCCTAACCTATCGACAGACAAGAGGACATGACCGAGAAACAAACAGAGACAGCGACAAAGGACAAAATGGACAACAGTCAGACACACAAAGACACAACCTTGAAAAACACAAACTGGTGTGAGTCGAAAGTATAGGCCTACATCTAGATTCATGAATTATAACTGATTATTCGAATAACATTGAGTAGATGTGATCTAAGGTTTTTAACAAAGACAGAGAAGGAAGGTGCTGATTTTAAGAAGTCATCTAGACTATTCCAGTATGATGTACCACGTTGAATAACGCTATTTTTAGACAGGCCAATCACAATTTAGAGAAGATTGA
Source organism: Patiria pectinifera (assembly GCA_029964075.1). Classification (NCBI taxonomy): domain Eukaryota; kingdom Metazoa; phylum Echinodermata; class Asteroidea; order Valvatida; family Asterinidae; genus Patiria; species Patiria pectinifera. Next base: position 12,077 of record JASAOE010000476.1, read on the forward strand.
TGCGTGGCACTGCGAACGAAAAGACGAGTCGTCTCGTATGATCGCCAATTACTTTCTGTACTTCCGTGTAACGTTCGAGTACCGTTAGGTATGAAGTCTAATCCAACCATTTTGCTGCGGTATGCATACATTATGACAGGCCTATGTAAAATTGTTGCATCATCACGATATACACGGGCGTTGGGGAGGGAGGGGGTGGGGGCACCGATTGACGCCTATGATCACAAGGGCGGATCCAGGGGGGGGGGCCAAAGGGGGCCATGGCCCCCCCCCCAAAAAAAAAAACGAAACCATTTTTTTTTTTTTATGTGACATCGCAATAAAGGCAGGCACTGAGCACACCACCATCTTTTCCTAAAAAAAAACATTGGTTAAAGTGGTCAGAAGTTGCCTCAGATCGCACCACAGAGCATCTAGAATCCCAAAAATTTTCGGGGCCCTTAAGCGGGCCCCGAACCCCACGCCGTAATATAATTGACCCACTTTTTGGGGGGACCAAAAATTTTTTTGGCCCCCCCGAAAATTGTGTTCTGGATCCGCCCTTGTATGATCACGAACAAAAAGACGAGTAGTTTAATCATGCATTTCAGAGCTATCTGCACACTTTCGTCATACGCTACTGACGCATCGCGTTGCCGAGCAACCCATTCCACACAAAACATGGCGAAGCGAAAGTACGGTGCCTAGTTTGTCATTTTTTTCATCAGTTATAAAAAAATAACGGCATCCGTCACGGTCTGAGTGATGAATACAGTTAGATACGCAGCACTGTCCCATTTTCCAGTCTTATTTATTCTTAATGTCTGAGAAATATCAACTAGAAAATGCTCACTTGAATCGCTCGTGCACAACGAACAGTAAAAATAAATAAAAAATAGCGGACGAGATATGGTTGCTACTGGAGACGAGCCGGGTGACGTCATACTTCTACGCGTCGTGTACTTGCTCATTATATGACTTGAAGCTTTTGCATGGCGGATGAGAAAACATTTTAAAAAACAAGGTCGAGTTCTACACTCAACCAACTGGTTCTTTTCAGAACCACACTTCTTCCAAGAAGAGATTTCTTTCCACACGGGTGTTACCCGCAATTTGTCTACTTTATCTTAAAGCAGATGTTCCCTTATTCATTAAAAAAAAACTCTATTCGTGTAGCAAAGAGAAGCTGAATTCTTGAACTTCATTTGCGGAGATTACATTGATTAATGATTACTAGAAATTTTAAATGGATTGTAATTAAAGCTTGACGAGAATTACAAATACCGCAATCAAGGGATCGGGGGGGGGGGGGGCAACGGGGGCCATGACCCTCCCCAAAACATATTTTTTTGAAGTCACAATAAATGCAGGCAATGCGTACACCACATTGAGCTATTTAATATAGCTCTATGGTACACCACCATCTTTTCCTTTTAAAAATGGTTAAAGGGGCCAGAAAGTGCCTCAGATCGCACCAAAGAGAATCTAGAATCCACACATTTTTCGGGGCCGTTAAGCCCCTGTCACACATCCAAGACCAAAGACCTAGACCCCGCTAAGACCATAAGATTTAAAAATGTCTTGAAAATCGTACCAAATACGTAGGAAACGTTGCGTACGTCAAATGCCAATTTCGTCTTCCGAGCTCCAGTTTGCAGACCATGATCAGAATGTGCTGCGATGCCGTTCCGAATACAACGACTTCGAAACGACCTCCAACCAACCTCGTCCCCAGTGCTTACTTTATTTCCAACCGCGTTTCCAATAGTAAACCCTGGATAGGAAACTTTCTTTCTGTATCCTGATTCGATACCGCAATTGGCTAGTAATGGACTTTTATCGTGTACTTGGTGCTATTATTCACAACGTGCAGTACGTATTTTCGTGATCATTCGTCCACGCCTTCTCGAAAATACTAACTTCCTTTCCAATTTGCTCATATTAATATGAAATATGATACTGCATGTTGTCTCGATAAGATCGTAACAGTTTGATTAAAAAAAAATCGTGTTTTCGTAACTCACGCCGTGCTCGCGCTGCTACGAATTGACTCTGTTTTTACTCCAGACACCGAATACAAAAACAAACGCTTATGTGCAACGCATATCCAGGCATCAGACTGTTCCTCATTTGCATACGTGTTCAAAAATCTTGGACATGCAAATGATCCAATACCAGGGTGAGAGAGCAGGTAGTGGTGGGCGCGTACTGCTCGACACCCTGAGGACGAGGTTGACCTCCAACCGAATATTACTACTTCGCTACGACTTGGATCCGTCCAATTGATTATTTTTCACGACTAAGTCCCCATCTCGTTACGAAATAAACGGCAGAGTACCGACAGAGTACAGAAACAAGTCACACAACCGATTGAGTACCGACACAAAAGACCGAGAATCGATGCCGAAAAGACTCCGAAACGACAGAGTGAAGTCCTCTTCGGAAAAGCATGAAATAGCCGACCGCGTAGTGTACGACCACTGCGAAACTCGTACCGAATATTGCGATTTCGTGACGACTTCGTTACGACACAACCGTTGAGTACAGACAGAGAAGTTGATCGGTTTTTTATTTTATTTGCCGACCATCACGATATGTTTCAACTGCCGACCATGCACGACCTGTAGGATGCCCAAACGGCGCTCAAGAAGTCGTTCCAATACAGTTCAAATGTCGTTCCGAGTTTCACGATGTCGTCGAGTCTTGCGTCTCAGCGCTGTCTTGTCGTGATCGGGAGGCTACATCGTGGCAGTGTGACAGGCGCCTCAAGCAGGCCCCGAACCCCTCGCCGTAATATTTTGGACCCAATGTTCGGACCAAAATTTGTTTGGCGCCCCCCCCCCCAAATGTAATGTGATCTGGATCCGCCCTTGCCCATCATGGATGCTGCACGGCAGCCATCATGTCGATGGCCATAGTATCAACAGGGAGACCAACAAACACTGATAACTTGCCGATACCATAGCTGCTGTTTGGCCCTTCGACAGTCCAAACGAAACCATTGGGTGAAAGTGAAAAACAAAAAACAACTTCACATACAAAATATCAGACACTGTTAAAGTATAGAAGCATGGCGTATCTGTACATCATACAATAAACTTTTATTGTTATCTTACACGTAAAACAAAGGAGTGCACTTCCATGCAACCTCTTTAAGTAAATGCCGCTTTAAGTAAATTCTTCATTAAATGGCCGGTTTGGTTTTTCGGAATAACATATTTATAATGAAGATGGGCCCAGAAATTTACTGTGCAACGAAACTGAGAATGTCCAATGAGCATTGAAACCGAGGCTGTCATTGCTAAGCCATTTTATGAAGTGAGCACATTTTCTTATTCTAATTATCTCAACAAAAGACAACACTAAGGCCCTCGGTTTCAATGTCAATTTGAAATTCTGTAACTTAGTTCAACATAGGTTACCAGCCAAAATTGGCCATTGTGACGCACACTTCTGATGACTGGCTCTCGGCAGATATTTGCTTAGTTCGTAAATTTGCTAATCAGAAGTTTAAAAAAAATAATAATAAAGCTTCCCCTTACACTACACAGGTGAGTCGCACGCAAAGGCGAATCGCACGCCGGCACACTCCGAACGATAAAGTTGATTTTGTACACTTACATTCGTTCAGCAATTACGGAGATAAGAATCGGTACCGGTGTAGCATGAATTGAGGTTTTATGAAATACGGACTCATTTGTGGAATTGCGCATGCTCATGCATAGATAATTAGGACAAGGGCGGATCCAGAACACAATTTTTTTGGGGGGGGGGGGGCCAAAAATTAAATTTGGTCCCCCCAAAAAGTGGGTCAAAAAAATTAAGGGCCCCGAATTTTTTTTGGATTCTAGATCCTCTGTGGTGCGATCTGAGGCAATTTCTGACCATTTTAGCTAATGGTTTTTTTGAGGAAAAGATGGCGGTGTACTCATTGCCTGCCTTTATTGCGATGTCACATAAAAAAAAAAATTGGTTTCGTTTGGGGGGGGGGGATGGCCCCCTTTGGCCCCCCCCCCTGGATCCGCCCTTTAATTAGGAGAGGGACCGGTCACGTGAGAGGGTTTAACCAATAAAAGGGAAAAAGAGTCCAATTTTCATATAGTCCGATTTTCATATGACACCGGCCTGAAATTTGGACTCGAATGACTGTACTATGCTGCAGAAATATCCAGTATTTTTAGCCAGTCTAGGTGTTCCGCAGGATAGGCGTACTAGGCACCAGCACCAATGTCATGTTGATGCTAAGCTGTACCGAGCACTGGGATGAGATTGTCAATTAAAAAAAGTCTGAACATTGGATGGAAGGTCTGAAAGATGCATTTTTTTCATACTGAAAGTGTCCTTCTCTCAAATTAAAAAAGTCTGAAAAATCTCATGCCTGTAAGCAAGCCAGAGCCAAACTTGTAGCTCAAAAAATTCGTAGGATTTGACAGCACATAATTGTCCAACATTTCCCTCGTGATAGACAGAAGAGGTCCGCGTTGGAATGTGCTTATTTTAACTAACAAATTGAAGGTGTAGTCATTTGTTGGATTTTTTTTTTGAAAATCGTGTTTGGTTTCTGTATATACGCTAGCCAATGATTTTTCTTATTGGAGGAAATTGAGGACGAGAAAAAAAATTATTCTGTTTCCAATGATATAGTTCCAATAAAATGGTCCAGCAAACGTTCAGGAGAGCTTTGATATGGAAGTTATTCCAGATGTAAACAAATCAGACCAGCGCCAAAAGGTTTGGTCAGGAAACTTTCCGATTATTTTAACTCGATATCTTTCTGTTCCCTGCTTGTAGTTGGCTGGTGCTAAATCTTAAGCAATTTGGCCCAGAAAAAAAGTGAGTGATACACAAATTTCACAAGAATTATGAAATGGAAAGACAACTGAAAATGAAATATTAACTCGTTAGTGGTTAAAAAAAGGAAGCGAACGGATTTGTAAACACTATCCAACATGGCTACCCTCGACGTAAGAAACTACCTTCAAGTGAAAACAAAACATAGACTATGAAAAATATAGACTATATGATGAAAGTATCTACACGAGAACAAGATATCGCAAACCCTGCATGGCATATAAACTCAGTACATGTACATCTATCATTCACAAGCGATAATCCATAGAGGAAGTTGCCAAGAAGCAAACCAACACAAATTCTATTTGGCGAAAAGGATGAAACAGTTAGGTTTAGTATAATAATGCAGGATGTTACCAGTGAAGACATACATTCCGTTAATGTTTCGAGCGTTCAGTGTATTCCAAACCTGAGGGAGTTATATAACAAATCGGAACTAACCACAAACAGTTCCATTTTTCAGCCTCGACATTTGCCCTGCTTCAGACACCTGAAGATACATGTATATATTTTGCATAGCATCTTATGAGTACATTTGAGAATCAAGACGTATAAGAGTATAGAACCTACCTATAGCCCCTTAAATGTGGCTCAAAATACTTGACTTACTCCTCATTATGAGCTACACAGTGGTCATATGCTATTTGTGGGGAAATATAGGTTTTGGGGAAATTGAAATCGGGACTGTTTTTCTTTCAAACGGTATTCACCACGGAAGATAATTGATTAATAAAATGGGAAAATCAAAAGGTCAAGAGTACAATCTTTTGGGACAAACTCACTGCAAATTTTGCCTGAAAATTACAGGATAACTAATAAAATGTTCCTGGCTATTAACCAGGTAAGCATCTTCAACGGTGAAATTCAATTGAAAGATAGTCCTGAATTCAATTTCCTCTAGATCAACTTTATCCCCCACACATAGCATATGCCGATGTGTGGCTCAGAATACAAAGGAAGTCCAAGGGAAGATCCAGAACACAATTGTTTTTTTTGGGGGGAGCCCAAAAATAAGTTTTGATACCCAAAAAGTATGTAAAAAAAAACATACGGCGTGGGGTTTGGGGCCCACTTAAGGGCCCCGAAAAAATTGTGCATTGTAGATGCTCTGTGTTGCGATCTGAGGCAATTTCTTACCACTTTAACCAATGTTTTTTTTGAGGAAAAGATGGTGGTGTACACATTGCCTGCCTTTATTGCAAAGTCACTAAAAATATTTTTAAAATGGATTCGTTTTTTTTTTGGGGGGGGGGGCATGGCCCCCTTTGGCCCCCCTGGATCCGCCCTTGAGGAAGTCCAGTATTGAGCCACATTTTACGGGGATAAACCTATCCTTACGTTCACCATTAGAAATTGCTCTGAATTCCATGATATTTGCTGGTCCCAGAGGGCCAGCAGCCAGCCTAATGTCTATCTGACTGACTAACTGATGACTGACTCCCCGACCGACTGACTGACGGACTCACTTGTCAGCCGGTCAGTGCTATCATACAGGATTCCCCCCGCAACACCAATCAATGGGCTAAATCCGGCCAATTGTTGAAGACCAGATGCATGAACAGACTTCCAGTGAATAGCCAATCTGAATCGATTCGGGCGTTTCACAATGCAGTGCGCCACCAAGAGTTTGCCATGGAGAGTTCATTTTTCCCAGTGTATTGTGGGACATTTGAAATTGTTAGTTTTTCCGGTCAGTAGTATGATTCCAGTATATGTTTGCGCTTTTCTTTTCTTTTTATCAATATGGTGTTTTTTGTAAGGCGGTAGAATGCTGTGCCCCGATCTATAACAAATTAGATCAAGTTGTCTACACAACTTGACACTCGCTCAATTGAATCATGTTTTGTCGACCGCCCCCGTAAACTTGAAAAATGGACTCTCCACAGCAAACTCTTGGTGGTGCACTACATTGTGAATCTCCCGAATTGAAAAGACTTCAGTGCGCTCTGGGACCAGCTTTACTAGGCTTTCCTCGTCTTGTTCACAACAATTAGTCATTTTCTTTACACTAACCCTAAAACTAAACAGTGTTTCATTGGCATCCTTAAAAAACTTCCGTGCAGTAGTTCGTCTTTACGTTGGCTTTTGTCAAAACAATCTTTACGATATATTTATAGTGTGTGGTCTTGAAATAAAAAAAATAAAAAAATGTAAAGATATTCTTAATGTCAGAGAAAAACTCTAATAATTATTCCACGCACAGTGGGTGTGGAAAGAGAGAGAACTATTTTCAATAATATTTAAAATCATAGGTAAAATACTGCTTGAAAAATCCCTGAAAAAAAAATGAATTGTATTTTCCGATATTTTTAATGTATGATACAAGGGTTAAAATTAGATACGGACATTTTGCTGACATTAAGTAAAATACTTCAAAAATTAACAGGGAATGACCTGTGAAGCATATCGTACAAACTTTTTGGTGCGGATGTCACTACATATATGATTTATCACAATAATCTACTATACACATATCTGTTCAATATTTAAGACTCGAATTGCGAGCCCAAGTAACGCAACAATTTCAGGCTTTTAAATCAAAAAACCAAATTAGAGGGATTTTTCAGTCCTGATCCGTGAGGCTTCTGCACACAAATCCAACGCTTCAAAATTTTAAGTCAATAAATATATATATTTTTGGACACGCCCAATACAAGTTGGACTATTAATCCCAATTCGCGATAGTAACACTTCTTTGTTATTGTGTGTCGCATTACATGTATAAAAAAAATGTGATAGACGGAATAAAAGTATACACAGGAAGGCAACACTTTTGGGTTGTTTTTTTTTTGAGGCAAAATTTGGTGGCACACTGTGTCGTGAATCCCCCAAAATTACCAATGTAAACTACCTGTTTAAACGACACCCCTTATTTTTTTTACTTTAAAAATTAGTAGCAGGGTTTCATTTCATGCTTTTGAGTTGCCTGAGTATGTAGTCGAACGTTGGTCTGTTTCTGGGCTCAATGTCCCAGCATTGTTGCATGATCTTGTAGATGCTGTCCGGGCAGCTTTCAGGGGCTGTCATGCGATAGCCTTTCTCTATGTGTTCCACAACTACTGTCAAATTCTGTAGAACAAAAAAGTTGGGAACCAAAATTTAGCTGTGTTTGTGACCAAACCTGGCAAACTGAGGCATAAGTTGGCATTTAAGCTACTTTTCAGTTGTGGGTGCTTCAACGAATCTCGCGGAACTGAAATCAGTAGAAATGTTAGCATTCGCATTAAACAAAATGTCCAAATTCATCACCATGTCAAACAAATTAAAATGAACATCTGAGTTTGCTTTATTGTGAGTAGAAAAAATATGAAAGGATTCAAAATGTTCTTGGTATTAACAATTTGTAAGACTCCTGCTTTTTTAGCTGTTACCAATTTCAATTGGGAACAGCTATTGTTTTCGTTAAAGTTTTTTTTTTTCCTTTTTTTTTTTTTTTTTTTCTTTTTCCGCTTTCTCCATAGGTTTTGTACACATTTTTATTCTACAAGCCACTTTGGCAATTATTTTAAATCCGATCAACTTTAAACTCAGCATAGCTATTAATCATCATCTGAGGATGTGTGCCGAAACTTTTCGTCATGCTGACGTCATCACGTGATTTATTATGGAATTTTGAATATTTAATTTTTCCCATAGACTTTGTACACAGATTTTTTTTTTAAAATGTCAATTTTCAGAGGGCATTTTCGACTCTTTGCCAGTAATTCATTTACACCAATCTTTGTCCAAGCAAAGACCCTAATTCAAACAACCTTGTGTAATGATGACGTCATGATGACGTCATCCGGTGTTTATTTATAGGCAATTAAATTGTGACACTTTTCATTTTTAAAAATGCATAAGAAATCAAGCATTCTGTTGCCGGCAAGTGGTAGAGTAGGTTGAGGTCTTTATTTCATTCAGTGTGCGTGAAATCACGTGACCCTTGCTTCCGGTCGAAAAAGGCCAAAACCGGAAGTGGCTTATTATTTAAAAGTGGTAATAGATATGAACTTGCTTTCAACGGTGTTAGTCTCTCGGCTGATAGTATTCTTCAAATCATCTACCGATGACGTCATGCAATCTTCGAGCGCCCTCTAGCGACAGGTTGAAAATTTTCAAAAATGTATTTTGAATAGATGTCTGTGGCAAAGTTTGTCGGAATCGCCTAAATATTGGTGTATATGATGACCTTGACCCACTTAAGACGTGTGCGAAGTTTCAGGTGTATGACGTCATCAGACCGGAAGTTATAATGAAAAGACCCTTTTTCCTTAGAAAATTCCTGAAAAATCAACCATGGCAGTTTTTATATTAGTTTTTACTTTAATTGTCTATTTAAGGGTAGGTCTAAAACATTTCAAAGCTTCGAGGAAATTAGCAAACTCGGACATGCCCCGCGCACGCTTAAAACTTCAGGTTGACAATACCTCTGCTTTAAAATATGCACAGGACGTCCACAGTGTACATGTACCTGCACGTACATTGTACGTTGTACATATCGTATGTCAGTCAGCGCTCGAACAAAACACATGTTGCCGAGGTCAATTCCTGTCCACAGTGACCGTTTTAGCCGATTTCCGGCTAACTTTGACAGATTTCATGTTCATGCATAGTGATAGTCAGGGACGTTGATAAAAACAAATCATAATGCGGAAAGCCCTATCTTCTGTTGCAAAAAGACATAGGTCTCTACTTATATGTCTATGGGTCCAACAGATAATCAGTATTGGGAACAGCTCTGTGGTTGTTCACAACCACAATTTCTAGTTCCTTTTTGTTTTTGGTAGCACTTTCCAGCCTTGTAGCACTTTCCAGCCTTGTTTGTGTCTGTACCATTGTCATTTATCTTTGAAAAAATCTTTCAAAGGGTTAGGCCAGCTAATTTTGTTAATTCTTTCCTTTGTTCAAGTAAGGGATGAACATGTAAGACCCAATACTCACAAGTTTTGGGTAGGGAAGCTTCCCAAATGAGTACAGTTCCCAAATGAGAATGCCAAAGCTCCATACATCAGACTTGACAGAGAAGGCCTGAAAAGATAAAGTCCAAACGTATGGCAGAGATGTCAAAGATCAATGAATAGTTGAAAGGTGCTCATATGTGGCTTCGAAACTGTTCTTTGTACTCTGGTTCCCTTACCAAAAGCTTCAGACCAGACTGAACAATTTATAGTCGTCAAAGAATTGTCAGGTCAGGGAACCAGACTTGCTGGCTTGTGCCCATTCACGGATATGTGACCGACTTCAAACAATATGTGGACTCAGTAAATTCAGTTAACTGGGGCAGTATTAAAAAAAAACAAATTTTTGCCAACAAGTTATCGTTGGAAAATGATACGAAATTCTGTTTTTCTGGAAAATAACAGTATACCAAGTGCCATGATTTCACAGGATGCTTGAGCCTATTATTCACTTACAGTCAAGTAAGTTATTTGATAATAATATGGTAGTTTTATTTTTTAATGTTTACAAAATGTTGCACATTATCTTTAACGCTGTATTTACACAGTGCTAGGGTGGTTTTTGGAAGAATAAGACCCAACAAGCAGAGCACTTTAGGATGCTACAAGAGTCAACATGTTGAACAACTAATGCTGCTTTTCGCCATGCACGTTTGTGATGTTTGTAGAAACCTACATTTTTTCGGAGGGCTTCAGGGGCCGTCCATTTGATGGGGAACTTGATCCCTTGTTGGGTGACAGTCACCTCTTTTGACAGACCGAAATCTGCAACCTTGGCAACGTCCATCTCCGAGACGAGAACATTTCTGGCCGCCAAGTCGCGGTGGACAATGTTCTGGGCCTCGAGGTAAGCCATGGCTGAGGCAACGTCGCTGGGAAGAAAACAAAACGTAGTGTGGGAAAATATCAGTCCTTCTGTTTTGAGGCGTGCGATCACACCCCCACGCCATCACACGCCTAAATGCTTCCTGAGAAGTGCGAATAATCACACGCCTGAATCCCTCAGTACCGCACACCTCGGCATACATTTACGCCATACATGTACATTTACATCTTAATTATACTTCATAATTTGTGAAAAACACAGTACGTGGGTGAAGAGAAGATGGCTTTATTGTACACCAAGATGAATATTATGAAAAAAATACCAGATTGTTCAGTCCCACTCCCAGCTTGGACCACAGAATCACACACCTAGAAAAAATCACACGCCTAGAAAAATCACACGCCTAGAAAAATCACACGCCTAGAAAAATCCAGGTGTGCGTTTTTCCACACACCTGTGATTTTCAAATCAGAAGGACTGAAATATCAGCATTTTCTCACAGTGCACGTTTTATGCACAAAGTAATTTTTCAATGAGACAAATGTTTGTGACTTTATTTGCCGAAATACTGAATTTCTACCCCACCCTTCCACTAAAAAATGAAACTAGTATTATTTAAACACTCGACAGACCACATAAAACCATCTGCCACCATCTCTCAGCTCATCCAAACCAACAGACCAGCTAACTGTGACGTCATACTCACAGGCAACCAACATGAAGCCCAAACATTTAACCACCTTTGCATGGTATTTTGCCCACATTTAACAGTTTATGTCAACACTATTAAACACTCCACATTTCAAGAGATGCTCCGGTAGGCCTGGGTGCAGTGCTGAAGAGAATGGTATGCTGTGAGTTGGCATTACGTTACCACAACATCAATTATTAATAATAATAATGAGTACTAATAATGGGCACACATTCACCTAATAAAAGGTGCTCATGGCGCTACAAAAGAAAACAAGTTAGCAAACGAGAAAACAAACAAAACAGCCTGTACATTATGTACAGTCTGCCAAGCAGGAGAACTTACGCTGTGGTGTTGTAGGCTGGACTAGTAGTGAATTTTGAGAGCCATTTTTAATCAGCTGAGAGATGTGCTAGACAAACATGACAGGGTCTACACATGTATCCTTGAGCCAACTGGATTTTAAAAAGTTCCTGCAACACTCACCAGGCAAATTTTAATAGTTCAGGCTGCTTGATCACTGTCCTTCCTCGAGATCTTAGATAATCTACTAAATTCCCCTGGACAAAACAATGAAGAAAGAAGAAAAAGGAAGAAAAACTTTGTCTTGTCTGTGGTCTTTGATGAGTATGTGATGGTATAAACCAACTCCACAACTGAGTTAAAACACCATTCCTTTAGACAATGACACGTTAATGTAAATTATATATTTTAAATTTAACACTTGTTTTGTTTTCCTTGTACTGTTAATTTCTAATTTAAGCTGCTAGCACCTATATTACATTGTATTACACTGTGTTTAACCACTGAACAATCCAAAACAATAGAGTGTTTGGGTGGTTCGGGGCGCTATAGTAATACTCAGGGCAGTTTCAGGTGCTACAGTGACTAAAAGGTCATCTGTACATTCTATAATATAAAGAAAAAATGCTGATTCTATCGTAAAACTGTATTTAGTTACATGCTTAAATGTAAATAAACCAGAATTATATTAACTTCAGGAAAATTTATGTAATGTATGGAGACTGTACGAATGCAATGAAAACAAAAAAATATTTACAAAGCATGACTCTCGTGATGTGTATTCGTGCCAGTCAACTGCCAATATACAATAGGAGTAGAGTGCAGTAATGTGTGCACTAGAAGTTGTTCATATAGGCAGAGCTCTAAACTAAATACTGCACTGACAATTAGGCGGAACAGAAAACAGGTCCTGTTGGCTCTCTGTCCAACGCATCAATTCATCTTGAGGGGTTTTTCAAGTCTGATGACGCACTTGTGACTGTCTAGAAAGGCCAACCCAGGAAGCTGTAAGGCCAGCGTGAGTTTAAATGGAGAACAAAAAAAGCCTGCTGGACCCCCATTTTGTTGCACTCAAATAATTGATATTACAGGGAAAAAATGACAAGCGGAGTTCAAAATAACTAGGTAAAAATCACTCAGATATACAAATTCAAACAAAATTTCAGAATTCTAGAAACACACAAACTGTTTGTTTCCCATAGACTCTCGGTGATAAAATAAATAATTTAAACGAGAACACTATAAGCAGCATAAGGGTTACAAAATCACTTTAAAAATTTCAATGATAAGACTACAAGGGCATTAAGATAACTACAAATGTAATGCAAGACGATGAACTTAATATTAAGAACTCTTCGACTATGACGTTAAATAGAGTTTAGACTACTCTGACGTGCTATTTCAAACCAGGACAGCAGATACAAATTTCCCTATAATTACTAACTGGTTTGGGAGTAAGTTGAGAAAAGCATGCAATAAACTGCCAGAAATCTCTATAGTATGAGTCCAATGTCAATGGTTTCTTTGGTAAAGTAAAGTCTTTGGTATTATTTTTATAGAAAGTGTATTTGGGTCATTCCACAAATTTGAGGCCCACAAGCGTGAAATGTTTGTGTCCCTGTTACACCTGACCTGTGTCATTTGCCGAACAAGTATCATTGAAGTTGACTTCAAGCTATTTCTTATTTGTTTTGCAAGTACTTTGCTTTACATAATCACTCTTGGAGGTAGAAGGCATTAACTCTAACCACCCCAACTCCATCAAAATCCACCCCCCCCCCCTTTTGGTGGATTTGGGGGACTTGATCTAGGAGGCCTGGCGTAACTAAATATTGATGGAGTATGATGGACTTGGGCCTAACGGCCTGAAACAGTGCTAGGGGTATCCGATTGATTTTGCCTAGCTTCCTATACTGCTATTGTAATAAAAGCCACGTGTAGCAAGTCCATGAATGTCAACCAGTGCGTCAGTGGTGGATTCCATTATGTCATGTACAGTTTTGTATGGGACGCACAGTGATTGATGGATTTTTATGGACTTGGTCCAGTTCCTAGTAAAAGATGTTAGGGAGTTAGGGTTTAAAAAATGTGCCTGAATTTGCAAAATGTTATGTCAGATGTAACAGAAACACACAAAAAAGTTTGACCTCGAATTTATGGATCCATGTTGACGATTGAAATCAATCCTTCTTACCTTTTCTAGAAATTCTAGGACTATTAATATGGGGCTTCCCCCGCTTGGTAAGGCCACACCCAGTAACTGTACAAGGTTGGGGTGCTTGAGTTTCCTAGAAAAAACAGAAAGACAAATTTAGATTTCCAAAAACAAACAAAAAAGTAATTAAAGCCAGAGTCCCTCCGAAAAGTAACTGGCGAAATTATTGTTAAAAACATACTTGGTTGAAAGATAGTAAGGGGACTAAACTCCCTGTGAAATTATTCTTTCTGGCAAGCTGTCATTTTGAAGTAATCAACGAAAGAAGGCCTTAAGACGCACCGTAGGAAAATTTTAATTAGTAGTTCGATTTGTTATTCGGCGCAGCGCGCGCAAGCATTGGCACGACGCACAGGCACGCGCAGATGCTATAATTCTTCGGATCAGTGCGCGACATCGCGTATAGCTGCAATTCAAAACAATTCAAAACATGATTTAGCAACTTTTGATTTAAAATTGAGATCCTAGAATACTGTTATTCTCGGAATATACAGCTGAAGCTGAGCTGAAACTTCATCAGGTTAGTTGTTCAGTATCCTTCATTAGATTTTGAACACTTTTGTTGCTTCAAACGAACAAAATGCACAAATTACAAATGATGGACTATGTCTTTCAATTTTTATTTAGTTTGCAGCCTAGTTTTGTACCTATCACACTGACTGACACGGTGATTGACTCGCTTGTGCGCTGGGCAGTGCTATTTTATAGGATTACCCCATAATGCTAATGGATGGGTTTAGTACGGCCCATAGACCTTATTCACAAGGAGTCCATTTTTGATCATGTTCCCGGAATCTATTTTATAAAATGCAATCTGTTGAATGGGATGGTGCCAGACTATTTAAGTGTTCCAAGCGTCGCATTCATTTTTTTTTTTAATGTGGCTTAACACATTAGGGTATGTTTAATCACAAAATGTTAAATCATTCATCAAAGCAGACTGGTACTAAATTGTAATTCATTTTAATGCTTTCCTTTCTATTTGCAAGTTCCAAAAATTAAGATTTTACCGCACTTTCAATTTAATATTGCCGATGAGTGAATAAAGCCTATTGTGTAGACCCAATGGATCAAAAGGCTTCCAGTGAATAGTCATTCTGAATTGAATGAATAGAATTTGTGCTCTCTGGGACTAACATTCCTAGCTACCGGGTAGGTTTGTCAAGTCAGGTTTATAGCTGTGGGATAGCAGCCAAATGTCTCTCCATTAGTTAGTTAGTTACAGTTATGTAACCAACATACAGATCCTTGTCATTTGATTGGTGGAAATCACATCACGTGACATTCTTTATTACTCCCATTCACGCCGGGGCTCAATAAAGTCCCATTCGCCCATGGGGAATGGGCAATGGGAAGTATTATTGAACAGTTAAGATCATTCTTGTTCCATGACGCAGTATTTGTGTGCAAATGCATGCTGGTGTGTGCGTTCAGCGTTGCGTGTAGCGCGTATTGTTCCAAAGAGCCAGCGCTACAGAGTAGGGTTCAAACATTTTCGCGAAGGGGTGGTTTGGAAACACGTTTTCCACCAATTTTGTATTGAAATAGAAGATCAAGTATATCAAATGACAAGGATCCATGAGTCAGCTATATCAAACAAATATTGAGTGGCTTTAAATAGTGAAATGGGAGGAATATTATCGCTTGGTAAAATCTGGACTTTTCCAGTTTTCGCCTGTTTTCCAGTTTTCGATAATATTCCTCCCATTTTACTCTGACTCTGAGCAACTCAATAATTGTATAACAGTTGGCTAGTAGCAAACTTTGACAATGTCTATTGCTCCTACATATTTTGACAGATTTCAACCAAACTTTGCCAAAACAATCAGCAACCCAGCCCCAAAATGTCACATGACCAAACTGGGGTCAAGGGTCATCATGGGGACACTGGGGTTAAAAACCTTAAAAAAAATTTACTCGAAACACTACTCCTTCCAAAAATTACATGGCACAATCACGTGACTCGTGCATGAACACAAATTCGTAGGCCCACAGCTTCCGAGATCTGATCGAGCTTGTTTAATTGAGCGCTAGCTGCGTCTAATTCTACAGTGTACAAAACATGAATAAAGAGTTCCATTTGGGGTTATTAAAGGGCATTATCCTCAGCCAAAAGTGAAATTGCGGAACGACATTTCACAAATCAAATTCTTTAATCAAAGGTCACACAGGTGAAATGACTCAGTGCTTTTCCTTTTGTCACTGTTAAAACAAGGAAGAAGGGAAGGATGACATGACATCATTTTCAGTTTCACTGGAACAGGAAATGGTTGAAAAGAAAATGCAACCGGGCTCCAATTTCAGTTATCTTTAACCCTAACGTCCTCGCCGTTACTTTGGGATAGAAAACCGAGTACTGCAGAATACTACACAAATGATGTATGCAGGCACCAAATACCAAAAAAATACTAGGAGTGCTGTGCCCACTTATATGGGAATGCACTGCATATTACGGTTTACTAAATTTGGTAGCTTTAGGTGAGGTTAGGGTTAAAGGGAATATAATTCACTTGCAAACATCACAAAACGAAACTATCAAATTATTATTGACTGAAAGTTAATAATAGTCTCAAGCATCCTGTGAAATCAGGGCACTTGCTGTGCTGTCATTTTTAAGAAAAGTGGAAATTTATATTTTTTTCTAGTACTGCCCCAAATTTAACAATTTACCAAATTTAGTTAGTCAGCATTTTGTTTGCAATCAGTTAAAACATCCATAAATGATTGTAAGCCAGCTTGTCTGGTTCCCTGGCCCGACAATTCCCCGACGCTATTAATTGCTCCATTGCGTCTGAAGTAGGGTCAGAGAACTAGACTAAGAGAATGTTTTTTGTCTTGGTTTTTCCCGCATCTATGAACACAAAATTTAAACAGGTCAGTGTAAAAATATTAACTAGAAATAATTGACCCCCAAATCTATTCATTTCTGACAATTTCAGCAAAAGCAAATGTTGTATATTCCTAAAGCCAAGAAAAGATCTGTCGTTCCTAATACCTCACCCAAGCTAGAAAACCAAACAGAACCGGAATCTTTTTATTATAAACAGATAAAATAAAATGAAAAATATGGTGCTGCTCCCACCCTAGTATTTTTGGACATCGTCCTGCATGTTTTAAAATGTTTTATAACATTTGTTTTGAGTTGGTCAACAATATGGTCTTGCTGCAGTGCGCAGCAAAGCCAATCAACAGCTCAGCAAACGCAGAGGGGTTAGTTGATTCACTTAATAACTATTCTGAATGCATGTAGAAAGATTAAATAAATTAAAAAAAATCACAAACTTCTAAAACTCTTGACACTTGGTAAATTTTTGGTACTATATCTGAATTTATATTCCATCTTTGTACATAAACAAAACCAATACATTTGAAAATCACTATCAGTAAATGAGCAGTTCATTATGCCTTTCCCCAATAATGCACACATGTATGCGTCTGCACTACAGAGGATTTGTAACATGACGTCTTATCATCGTCATCTTTTTAATTCCTATACTGTGCAGAAGCTTCTGCTGGAGTATACTTGCACATTATAATTGAGTGCATCAAAAGCACATTATTTGACTTTTAATCTATCTAAAAATAACATGAACATCAAACTGTGTGTGCTCACAATGATTCAGGGTATTCTGAACAAGGACACCAGGAGTTAGTTAATCTCGTAATTTATTACTGTTCAACAGTTGGGTTAATATTCTGTTCTGCAATACTCACGTCATAACGGACGCTTCAGCCAGGAATGTTTGTGCTGCTTTGCTGTCGTCTTTTAGTTGTTTGATTGCAACTTTTCTTCCCAAGTAGTAACCTTTTCTTACATCTAAAAAAGAGAACAATGACAATAATAATTCGAAATAGCTCCCAAAAACATGTCGAAACCTTTTTTATAACACTCGATTTTATTATGATTACAGTCAGATTGGGGGGGGGGGGGAAATCCCCAAAATTAAAAAGCCCCCCCCCCAACCCTTTACCGGTAGTTATTTTGTACAAAATTCGGTACTATAATGCGCCAACATGAAAGGGCATTGCGAGGTTTAAGAGTGCCACTTATTACTGTCCATGATAGTCCGCTTTGAACAGCGCCCCCTATAGGAAGATGATTTTCGGCACCGTCACCCCTTCACGAAAATTTGAGGACCACCCCACTTTCAGAAAATGTCTAGATCCATTGGTGATAACAATGAAGAATTAAAAAAAAACTTGCCTTTGTTAGAAACTAGCAATTTATCTCCTTTGCATCTATGCACCCAAACAAGTTTTCTACTAATTAAAAGAAAGAAAAATAGTGCCAAAGAATCTTACCTCCGAAATTTCCCTTCCCAATAAGATCCCCAACGTGGATGTCTTTCCTATTAATGGCCCAGCCAGCTGAAAAACCAAAGAATTCCGTTATAAGCATTGCAAAGATTTTATTCCTTAGCAACATTCTGATACAGAACTCTTAAAAATGGAGTAAGCGTCTCAATGCTTGGAACTTCCCTATTCCTTCGGAATTAATCCTGTTCCTGTGGGAACATTCCCTTTTTGATTAGGAAAACTCCAAATCCTCAGGGAACATTCCTTTGAACTGTCAACATAGACTTTCCTTTCGGGAATTTCCTAAAGAAACATTTGTAGAAAAATAGGAATACTCCTACTCCTTTCTGATATGGAACAGGAAAAGATCTTGTTCCTCTGAAACGTTCCTTTTCCTTTGAAAACACTCTGTTTTTTACAGGAATGCTGTCAGGGAATGCGAATAATCTTTTTCATTCCGGAACACTCCTCTTACTTTGTTGTAAAGGAATGAGAACAATCATGTTCTGTCCGGAATAGCCATGTTCCTTTACGAACACTCCCAAACAAATAGAAAAGGGATGTTGTAATGGAACGGCAACAATCTCTTTTTGTTTTTTTCTTTTTCGAAACACTCTTGCCCTTTCTTGGAACATCCCAATTCATTTTAGAAAACCTTTTTTCTTTTTCTTTTGAAACATCCCTGTGCATTTTGAGAAAGCCTCAGTTGAAATTACTGTCTTAAGGATGGTCAGAAATAAGAACCACTCCAGAATTGGAATCAAAAGCAATGTTAAAGGGAATGAACAACATTTGCTTTTGCTGCAATTTTCAGGAATAAATGGATTTGGAGGATTAGTATGTTATAGCAAATATTGTTAAACTGACTTGAATTAAATTACGTTTTGCCCTTCACCGACCTTTAAACACTGTATACTCAGTGTGTTACCTCCCGAGTGAAAGATGGAAAAATCACTCCGGTGGGACTTGAACCCACGACCTCCTGCTTTCTAGTGATTTTTCCATCTTCACACAATACACTGAGTATACAAAAAACGGTCGATGAGGAAAATAATAATTTACTTTATCACACCCGCAAAAAATTCCATCTTATAATAAACTGACTTGCTTCACGATTTGTGTTCGGAGATGCTGGAAAGTCCAAGAAAACCAATGATCTTGTAGTCTGGTTCCCTGACCCTACTTATGATGAAACGGAGCAATTTATAGACTTTGGGGAATAGAGAATCAGTCTGGCAGGCTTGCACCACTTTACATGTGTGCAAACAATTGCAAATAAAATGCAGAATAACTAAACATGAAAATACAGAGCAGTTTTTTTAAAAAGCCAGTTTTCTCCAATGGTGGTCGGCCGACCAGCATTGGAAAATACAAGTTTTCTTAAAAATGTCAGCACACCAGGAGCCACGATTGTACAGGATGCTGTGGACTGTCATTCCCTAACATTCAAGTAAGGTATTTCGTGATAATTTGATCATTTCGTTTTTGATGTTTGCAAATGTTGTATCTTCCCTTTAACTCCAACTCACATTGCACAAAAGCATCCGAGTTAATTGAGTAGTTGAGTTCTCCCTTCTTAGCCAAAGCTACCTGTAGCCTTGTACATAAACCATCGCTGTCTTCCTCATAGTGCTGCCAAGGATTAAAAAAAAAAAGGCAATGTACTTGAGACACGCTTTGATTTGAGTTACATGACAACACATATGATAACATGAGAAGTTCCTTCCTTGAAAGTGCAGCCTCACATGTATGAAGACAAACGCACTGCAAGAAACACTGGAGCGAACCCCCTCTCTTAGCGATAAGTGTTACTGGGTTTTTTAACGTGCACAACTAAAATACAACGCACGGGACCTATACTGCTTTATGTCCCTTCCGAAGAACGAAGCAATAATGGTTAAGTGCCTTGCTTAAGGACACAAGTGTCCAGACCGGGACTCGAACCCACACTCTGCTGGTCAGAAACACCACGGAGCTTGAGTCCGGTGCTCTTAACTGCTCGGCCATGACACTCCCTTGTTTTTTTATCTGCAAACTCGAGCTACTGTTTGCACGTGAGCGTACCATCACTGCTTCAGAGAGTTTTCCCGGCCACTATCTATTGCTTTTAGGAGTAGGACGTGT
>JASAOE010000477.1:0-25000 GCA_029964075.1 Patiria pectinifera
TTGTTGAATGCGGACTTACACAAAAGATTTTGTAATGCTTTTTATGGAAAGGGGACAGAGAGTAACACGACAACTTGAGCGAAATAGAGACTTATAAAAGCCAACTTAGAAATTAAAAAATCAATGGAAATGCATTACGGACAATCGGGACTTGTCAGACGACCGACTTGAGCGATTTGACGAGTTGTACAATGTCGGTTTAGCCGGAGATAACTGTATTAAATCTCTTGTGATATTTTTTAGGAATTCAATGCCATTAGTGCTGTGTACCTATTTTTTCTCCCATTTCTTTCATCCTTCAGATTGTACAAGAAAATGTTTGACAAGGCGTATGGGGCAGCTTCAGGTGAGAAGATGATACAGGACCTTGAAGCCTCTATCGAAGCATACAATGAAGAACAGGGTCTAGAGTGCTGCAAAATGGATCAGGTGAATGGCAAGTTGGTGATTGCTGTGTGCACACCCCTTATGCGAAGGATCCACTCAAACCATCGGTGTAGTGGTGAGCTAGTATTTGTTGATGCGTCAGCTGGAGTTGAAAAATATGACTGTAGACTGTTCATGATTCTGACACACAGTGTGGCTGGTGGATTGCCTCTTGGATGTCTGATAACAACATCTGAGTCTAGAGAGGCTATTGTTGCAGCACTCAAGTTGTACAAGCAGCTGATTCCAGATGATGGTTTCTATGGAAGAGGAGACCAAGGCCCAGTTGTTTTCCTCACCGATGACAGTGACAGCGAACGCCAGGGTCTTCAAGAAGTGTTCCCCAATTCAAGCACCATCTTGTGCGTCTTCCATCTACTTCAGGCTACTTGGCGGTTTCTGTGGGAAGGGAAAAACAGCATCTGTGAAGAAGACCGGCCCCATTTGTTGGACTTAGTTAAGGGCATGGTGTATGCTGACACAGCTGAACATCTTGAGGAGAACTATGACAGAATGAACAGAGATGCCATAGTCAAGAAATACAGCTGTTTCCTCAAATACGCGAAACACCTGTACGATCGGAGACAGCTGTGGGCAGTCTGCTTCAGAGGTGACCTACCCCTCGGCGAGAACAACATGACTAACTACATGTATGTGGAGGCCGCGATGCAAATCCTCAAGGATCAAATCTTTCGGCGTGTGAGGGCTTACAATCCTGTTCAGCTTTTGGATTTCGTGTTGACAAGATTGGTCAGTTACTACGAAAGAAGTTTATGTGATCTAGCCAATGGACGAATTGATGTGACCATATCGAAGAGATACCTTCCCGGGAAGGGTAGGATCACTGCGGAGATGGTAAATGAGTTGCAGTTCCCTCTCTTTGAGGTTCAAAGCGAGTCTGAACCAGAGAAAAAGTATCAGGTCGACATGTCAGTGGCAATGTGCACATGCACTGCAGGCCTCAATGGTGCACCTTGTAAGCATCAGTATGCAGTTGTTGAGTTCCGTAAGGTGCAGTCTTTCACTTTTCCTCCCATCCATGACGAGATCATGCGTCGGAGGTTACTCTTCTTAGCTACTGGGCAGGAAACTGGAGATATAAGGAGGCATGAAGACCCTGGAAATTCTACACAGGAGTTCAGACTAGACGACTTGGAAGCAGGGTTGCACTCCATGGCAGCAGCTCTCACCGACCAAATGAGGGAAAATCCAGAGGAACTAGCACCAGCTGTACGCGCCTTCATCACACAGTTTAAGAACTTAAAAACTCACTCTG
This sequence comes from Patiria pectinifera, assembly GCA_029964075.1. Classification (NCBI taxonomy): domain Eukaryota; kingdom Metazoa; phylum Echinodermata; class Asteroidea; order Valvatida; family Asterinidae; genus Patiria; species Patiria pectinifera. Next base: position 1,703 of record JASAOE010000477.1, read on the forward strand.
CAACAGTTTCAGCCTTGATGGCATTTGGAAAGCAACATGGAGTTCCCCAATCATTCAGGTCATCGGCAGCAGGACGTTCTCAGAAAAGGGGTTCCGATCAGGGTGAAACAAACCACTGTCACTCAAAGAAGCAGGCGATGTCTTCATGCTGGTAGAAAATGTAAATGAACAGTGCAAGACTAGGGCCAACTTGTCCCCAGAAGGCAAGATAAGGGCACCACATACAAGTTATCTAGCAAGATGTGTTCAAACAAATGAAAATACACATGTAATCGGGAAAACCATACGTCCAAATGGTAATTTTGCCATTTTCCGGTGCAGCAAAGTACAATGTACTATAGAAGCACTAGCATAGTCCTTTTGGATGCTTGGATTAATTTCAACCAATTTGCCACTTCAAGACGCCATTGCCAATGTTAAAATAAATGTAGTTATTTTGTTTAAAAACAAAGTATAAAAATGTAATTTAAAAAAAAGGACAATATGGTCACATTATTAACTTGTGCAAGTGTGGTAACATCACTGTTGCCATGCACTAGTAAGTCCTTGTAATTTCTTGTATTTTTTTTTTCAAGTTTGCTTAATCTCAGTCAGTCTAGTGGCAGAGCTGTTTTCGAGAGTTTATATCCCCATGCTCACCAAGCACATTCACTACACTCCTTCCCTCCCTCGCCTGTGAGTTATCGCATCAACATTCATCGTCAGGAAATTTAAATAATAATTTAAATAAGAAAGCTTGGCCATGCCTGTTCTTTAGTATTTGTTCTTGTAAAGTTGTGTAATTTGTTTCAGGAACGTTGTTTTTCTTCTAATATCTGTAGTCCCTATGATAGCCAATTCGGAACTTGGAGTTATTTTGTTCTCCTATAGCAACATATCTACAACTTCAAACAAAGTGCACAATGACATTTCTTTTCAGTATTTGTTTGTTGTCGTCATGCTTCCTGTAAGTTTTCCAAAGCCCACGTCAGTTCTATTTTTCATTTAAGGTATTTTTGTTAAGTGGAACAAAATGACTAAACCAAATTGAGGTTTATTGAAATAACCTGTTTGTGTGTCATACCTGATGAAGCTTGTATTTTACTGATAATGTATACATGTACCTTTGCAAGTAAAATGGAACAAAATACGTGTAGTTTCGTCAAAAACAAAAAAATCACCAAAATGCTTGAAATAAAGCACAATGGAAAGCGAGTAGCTAACAAAGTCTAACCCAGTAGCCCTTTAGGCCTATTTCCAAAAAATAAAAATGTTCACAGGTCATATTATACGAATTGCCCAACAGTGAGCAGTAGTTGCCTGTGCATATAAACTTATATAGACGTCCGGAAATCGTTGCAAGTACATGTACATGTACTCACAAGTAACCGTGCTTTTCCTTCCCCTTCATTTTTTACTTCTTGAAACAAAGCGTATTTGTTCTTTCATTGGTCTGTTCTTTCATTGGTCTGCGACTACATGTATTTCACAATGGTGACTATTCACGACGCATGGGATTCAGCCGACCCCGACTGAAAACTGTGGATGTTTGAGAAATGGCAATCGTCTATGCTGTTTGTTTTTTCATGAATGAATTGTGCATCAAATGACGTAATGGTGAAGAGCCAATCAGGCGCCGTGAAACTACACTCTCATTCAGATGTCGTTTGGGAAAAAAAATTGCAGGGTGGGCAGGGTAGGCGCAGATAGACATCGACATACCAATGCATGACCTACACCCCAGACCTGCAGCTCTTGGCATTAAGGGGGGGGGGGGGTCACACAGTACCAGCTAGGGAGCCACACAAGAAAAAACGCACTTGTAGATCATTTCTATGCCCTATGGTTTTTGCTGAGGGGAGGGGGGTGGGGCCTAGATTCACGCCAGGGTAGAAGTCAATACACACAAAAACCACACACGGAGACATTTAAGTAAAACAGTTTCAAAATATATTCCTGAATAATTGGACTAATTCAAATATATACACCAAGAATTTCCCATTAAAAAAAAGAATGAAACTTTAATACTTAATTTTAATATAGAAAAATAGCTACAACTGCTCCAAAAATCAATGAAAAAAAGGAATACATGTTCAATTTGTTTCAATTATCTATTGCCATAAGAATGTTATATAATTGTGAAAGACTTTGCGCTTATAAAATACAATTTTGATTGGTTGGAATTTGAATACAGTGCCTGCAATAAATTGTGTAAATATAAAATAAATGTAAAAAATAAATGTGTCATATGCAATTGCAAGCATAAACCCATACAATTCACAATACTATTATTAATTTAAAACCATTGTGCCCAATGACAATAAAAACAGTACTTACATCATCTCGATTCATTTACTAATATGGCATACAAAAACATGTACAGCAATGTCACTTAACAAAATTGGAAAAAAAAATAAACATGGAATACTTAATGAAAATTGTCAAAGGTCCCCAAAAGAACATTTGGAGAGCACTTAAATTTGACAAAAATTAAAAAAAAGAACTAAAAACCCCCGACATCTCAATGAAAACAAGCTGGTATTCAGAACAGCTGTAGACATGCATGCAAACAGTGTTCCATCAACAGGGATGAGATTGTCAATTTTAAAACAAGTCTGAAAATTAAATGAAAGGTCCGAAAGATGCATTTCTTTCCGTGCTGATGTCTTTCTCTCTGGTTCAAAAGGTTTGAATTCAGACAAAAGTCTGAAAAAATCTCATGCCTGTATAAAATGTCGTGTTCCAGGGTGCTTCACAGAAAATGGGTGTTATACAAATTTTGTACGAGTTTCTAATTTCGATATTTAAAAAAAATAAAAATAATAACTGCACTCTCTAATAGGCCTTTCATGACTAAAGCTGAACTATCTGACTTTGCTAGAAAGATTTTTAAATTGTTAATGACATAATTGAAGAACAAACTTCAAGTGAAAATCAAATTTTAAAAGGGGACTGGTAAAAAAAAATTGAAAACCTTAAAACCAATTGAATGAAGCTGCTGCAAACTAAGATACCTAACACCACGTACATACAAGCATGTGTAAAATTTCTAGTTCAAAACAAAGCTCTATAAGGCCAAAAAAAAAAGTCTCCGGTTTCTGGTATGCACGCGCGTCGCCGTAGCCATGCGCGTCGGCAAATTGAAAAAGTTTTTTTTTCAATGAAAGATGATGTCTCAAAGCCGCCAAACTCACTGGTTTGACTGGAATCCTGCTGCTGCACAATTTTAACGTGTTTGTGGATGGGGTTATGATCGAGAATAAGCTTTATGTGGCCTCTCTGGACTCCCATATATTTGCACTAAGTTTAGTCGGGCACCATTTGCAGTCATCAGCCGACATTTGAGGCAAAAAAAATCCGCGTCGCCGCACCACTTTTTGGGCAAGCTCCATACCAGAAACCGGAGACTTTTTTTTGCCTAATGCAACTCTTTTTGCCACCAATGGAACATTACCCGTTACCCCAATATTCTTCTTTTTTTCCCCTTAAAATCCTGCTGTACGGACTGCAGAAACAGTTTTTGGTTTATATTACGTCAATTTACCAGTGAGTCTAATTTTAAAATGTTAAATGAAAATAACTTTAAAATATAGATTTCTCTACAAAACCTTTGTTTCTTCTGAAAAAAGTGGGACTATATACAACAAAAATTATGAAAATAAAAAAGTAGTGCCAGCTAGGCTTATGAAATTTAATTCTACCCAGGTAATAAACCCACTACAGGTTAATGTAAATACAAATGCAATTGAGAAAATTACAGAACAATCGACTGATATTTTCCAAAAAAGTTTACTGAACGTTGACCACTTTGGCAAATTTTCTTTTAAGATGTCCACTTCACATCTGCATCCACTTGAAACATGATAAAAATGGACTCGTCAAGAACACAAACTATGCTATTCATGCTACTGCTATGTTCACTTAAAACAATACAATTCTGATAAAAATGTCAACCAAGGTGCATAAGAGAATACATGTTGTTCACAATTAAGCTTGTGAGGGTCAATTGGTTCGTCATTCATCACAACCTTTTGATGTGATATGTTGTCCACCAGACTCTTTTAAAACTACCAAGCTAAATTGGTCGGGTAATAATCAATCTCTTAAACTTCAATTCACTACCTATTTCTATCAAAACAACAGTTGCTCAAGGTGACCTGTGTAGTAATTGAAAAGTTTGCGCCGTATAATACAGAAGAATTATGCTAATAAATGCTAAAACCATGTACAGACATAAACACCCAAGCTTATTGTGTAACAACCCAGCAATTTTATGAATACTTTGACAATTAAAATACAAATCTGATCAATCCATGTACGCATGAACGCTCATTTATCCGTGCTCCCCCGACGAATGCCTGACTTGTTTTCCCTCACAGCCGAACGTCTTGCGCTGTTACGGGACATTTTGCTGATCTGAGGCCCCTGTTCCAGTAAGAGAATGATAAAAAAGTGGGGAAAAAAAACACGTTGACTATCAAATTTAGTCTCGGGTTTTGCCCTTCACCAACGTATTTCATAAACATTGTAAAGTCAGTATTGTACAAGTGGTGGTGCGAAAAAAATCACACAAAAAATTAAAAATCGGGCAAAACCCAATACATTACCCCGACTCGAATTCCATCGCACATTATTTGCTGAAAAAGTAAATTATACACTTCAATGATACAAAATAAGGCAATGAAATTCACACTTATATATTCTAAACTTAGTTGTTTTGACAAATATTAATTTGCGGTTAAAGCTTCCTCCTCATGTTCTCACAATCTCTCCAACATCTGAATCATTTCCTTTCAAGGATTTGACCTGGCGCCCCTTACAAGCACCACGTATATGTTAGGAAAAATGTGTTTATTGTGAAGAAAACAAAATGCATGTGCAAATGTTTAGCGTTGCCTGTTAAAGTGGGTACATATTTCCATGAACTGGGTATATATTGTGATCAGATACAGCACTGCTTCACCACACGCAGCATACTACACTGTTGAAAAGTCATTGGCGTTATTGGTGTGATTCATATCCAGATTTGTTAAAATTGGGTTTGAATTCCACTTTTCGGTTTTGATTTTGAAAATCAGATATTCGAAACAATCCTTACAAAAATTAATCCTTCCAGGTTTGTGAAACAGGGTTTGAATTCCACTATTTGGTTTTGATTTTGAAAACCAATATTCAAAACTCAATTCAATTAAGCCTTCTTTTTTGTGACGCAGGCTTAAGAAAACAATGGCAACATCTCCCAATTTGCTCCATGGTCTCTGATTCTGAGCGGCATTCACTAGTGGTCTTCTTGGTTAATGAATAGCCTGCCCATTTGACTGATCCCACCCATTTTTTCACCATTAGAAATCTGGAGTGCATTGCAAGTGGCCACTTATGCTCACTCTTTTTGTGAGCTGGCTGGAAACTTTTGGTGAAATCGGATAATTGTTATTCGGTTTGAAAAAAATTGAAATGCGGATTTTGAAATCTCTGATTTCTCACACCACTAATTGCTTTTGTAGTGATCAAATAAGACGCCAACATTGAAGTGATTGTGCATTGTCCTAGTGCATTTGTTTTAATCAGAGTTGTAACAGAGTCAGTTACAAGCCAATCACAATTGCCTCAATTGTCACAGGCATTTAATTAGCATGGGACTTAACTTGAGACCAGGGCCCAATTTCATGGCGCTGCTAAGCACACAATTTTCTGCTAATCGCGGTGTGTTTCATAGAGACCTTAAGCAGCAAGCACAGCAAAAGGCAAGCTAACCTCAGAGCAAAAAATTGCTTAACTTTAACGTAACAATAGAAATCTCAATGCACGCACGACCGTTAACACGTCCATGCTGTGAAATAGTGCTCAAGGTTTAAATTTGTCTGCTATGCTAAGCACAGCTTTTCTACTAACTGTTAAGCAGTGCCGTGAAATTGGGCCCAGATGACTTGCGACTAACTAGTGATGCCTTGATTACGAATCTAGTTTGTAATTAAGAGTCCAACATAAACAATTCAAGTTAACATCCAGCATACCTTTGCTCCTTCTTAGCGCTTCTTTGGGGTATAGGGTTTAGCGGGTGGGGCACGGGCAGCCGGGAAAGAATTCCTATCGCCCCCTTGGGGTGGGGGTGGGGGAGCGGGACGGGATTGGCGGAGAGCTCCGGAATATAGGCGCTCGGGTAGAGGCGGGGGCACTTCGTCAATGCTGTTAGTGCGACCAGGCTGTAGACAGACAGACAGACAGACAGACGGACAGACAGAGAGACAGGGGGAGTGTGAACAGACATCCGCAAGAAGACACAGTGACACAGACACGGTGAGAAAAAAAGAAAAATAGTAAAAGAAAAGGTTAGAATGGAATCCAGCCAACTGAAAAATTAAAAATACTTGGTATTTGCCGTATAGCATTCATTTGGTTTACGTTTCATTTGTGATTAACAGCTGTACAGGGTGAGTAAAAAAAAATAACCAAACCCAAATGTCGGGACTGTTGTTTTAGTGAAGTTCTGCATGTAGCACTTTGAAAATCTAGGATATGAAAGCCCAATTCATAAGCTTTCTTTCAGTAGACGAATCATTCAAATCACTCATGTACTTTTCAAGTTACGGAATTTTAAACACAACCACTGTTTTAAAGTTCTGTCCACAGATCACAAAAAAAGGTGTGCGTTCTTCCAGCAAAAGGAAAAGAAATCACACACGTCCCTATGTGATTTGTTTTCCTTTTGCTGAAAGAACACTTAACTGTTTTTTTTGATCCGTGGACAGAACCTTAAAACTGTGGTTAAGAAAGCTTATGAATTGGGCTTTCATATCCTAGATTTTCATATCCTAGATTTTCAAAGTGCTACATGCAGAACTTCACTAAACAATAGTCTCGACAATTGGGTTGCGTTTTTTTTACCCTATATTTCACATTTATTATGACATAGGCCTATATAACAAGTTTTTCAAAAATCCATATTTGATCTTTGTAGACTGCTGCATTCTAACCTTCAAATGCTGGCAGGTTGAAGGACCTGCAAACAGTTAAGTTACACTACGGTTGTTGACTTTTTAATTTTGTGTTGCCATAAAGAGGAGTAACACCAACATTGTGGAATTTTGGTTTTGTTCCTGATGGTTGTCTTCTCCTGTTAATTGTTAGAAGGTGAAGAAAAGGTGTCAGGATTACAGTGTGAAACAAACGAGCAAGATGTGAGCAAGATCATGCAGAAAAGTTACTGTTAGCAAAAGGATTAAGTATGTAAACTCCGCCACTCGGTACACGTGTACCCTTCAACAGTTGTAAATAGGAGAGTTGGGGGAGACCACTAGAAGGGACTCTTGTATGTATTGCTGATGACGTCTAGCATGCATGTGAAGCTGCCACAGGTGTGTGCAAATTCGCAATACAATAAGTTGTGCATGCTTGGTGCCATACGCAATTAAGCAAACCAGTGCACGCAAGCAGATTGTCCCTCCCACTGGGGCTGATCTGGACAGTTTTCACAAAACACCATTTACTATTCATGCATGGAGACCGCAGAGTAAATAAGCTATCGCGGTAGAATCGTCTCAGCTTGTGAAATATTGTCCAATTACGCGATATACAGGTTTCAGGTTTCAGGTTTATTTCCATACTATAAGGTAATTAAGTTGAATAATATACATCAGGTAAAGATTTTAACGGAACTTTGAAATAATACAAGATTTTAACGGAACTTTGAAATATAACAAATGAATGCGGAACGCACAAAATCTGAGACAAACAAAACATAACGTACATAGTTCCATAGGGTTGTCTAAAGGGCCTGGCTAAGTTGCAAACGGCGATAGGTTAATTCATCCAGCCGCCATCAGAAAAGACATCACTGTGGCGTTGCCAATACATGTGCGCAAACAATTATTGATTGTAAAATACACGCACGCACACTTTTGGCCCAAACTGTGTAGCTGAAGTTAAGGAATGTGTGACATGTGCTCATGAGCCTGTTACTAATTTTGAGTCTCGAGGACAGGACACACTTCATGTGCGTATTGTTCCGGGAGCGAATAGCACACAAATCATGCGAGACTAATTTTATTCTACATGTGCACAAAGCCGTAGTGTCTTTACATGAGAGCCAGGCGTTATGCGATGGAATGTCTTTTCCAGTGGTCTGCCCCTCCCACAACTCTCCCTTTCTTACCGTTGAGGGGGTACTTGTGTAGGAGCCCATTGGCATAGTGTGTTAACTGTTAGACGGCTTAGCTTGTTAGTGTTCAGCCCAACCAACAGAGAAATAAAAGGACAAAGATTGGTGCATAAGAGGTGCCTCACCCAAAAATCGCAATTTCACTAATGCTCATCGCCTCTCCTGTTTTTAGTTCTTATCGTTCAAATCTCACATTCTCTTCATCAATTTCCCATGCATTTATAATCTCTCGCATTATGTCAGCTTTGTCAAATATAATCTCTCTTTAATCACATCATATTCTCTTGCTACCAATATTCATGTTGCATTGGTAATGTGTATTCTTCTTACATAAACTGCTCACTGCCTATACATTTTCTGAGAGAAAGTGTTTCAGTTATTAATATAGTGTCCTATAAAATCATAAAAAATACAGAAAACACATCTGAAACATGTAGTTCTTATGTAAGACTTCAAAAGACTTGTTGAACTAAAGATTTTACCAGTGCAAAAGAACGTTCCAAGGGTTTATAAAGTGTGCTTTCAGTTTTGCGTTTGTTTTTGGAACGTGAAAAGATAAGGATTTCATTCACTGAATGTATTAATGTAGACAGGTTATGAAGAGTTACAAGATATTGTAAAGGAATTGATGAGAAGATACATATTCCGGAAGAATTAAATTGCATGTTAGAAGTGTGGAATAATTCTGGAAGGTATACTTTGAGGAGTGTGGAATAATTCTTGAAGGTATACTTTTAGGAGTGTGGAATAATTCTGGAAGGTATACTTTTAGGAGTGTGGAATAATTCTTGAAGGTATACTTTTAGAAGTGTGGAATAATTCTGGATGGTACACTTTTAGAAGTATGGAATAATTCTTGAAGGTATACTTTTAGAAGTGTGGAATAATTCTGGAAGGTATACTTTTAGGAGTGTGGAATAATTCTTGAAGGTATCCTTTAGAAGTGTGGAATAATTCTTGATGGTATACTTTTAGAAGTGTGGAATAATTCTTGAAGGTATACTTTTAGAAGTGTGGAATAATTCTTGAAGGTATACTTTTAGGAGTGTGGAATAATTCTTGAAGGCATACTTCTAGGAGTGTGAATAATTCTTGAAGGTATACTTTTAGAAATGTGGAATAATTCTTGAAGGTATACTTTTAGAAGTGTGGAATAATTCTTGAAGGTATACTTTTAGAAGTGTGGAATAATTCTTGAAGGTATACTTTTAGGAGTGTGGAATAATTCTTGAAGGTATACTTTTAGGAGTGTGGAATAATTCTTGAAGGTATACTTTTAGGAGTGTGGAATAATTCTTGAAGGTATACTTTTAGAAGTGTGAAGGTACATGTATACTTTTGTTGAATGAAAAGTAAACTTTTTCAAATACATTAATATGTAATGTATATTTGATATTCCAAATTTAAGTACGTAGAGATCAAAAACGTTCTCGTGGGAAATGTGTGATGTGCATGTACAGATGTCATACAATTGTACAAATGTTCCTGTAATTTTCCAAGTTTCATCAAATCTACATGTGAAATAGAATGTGCTCCTTCAAAGACATGTGGACTTTGCATGCATTCCAATAATAAGAAGAAATATGGAAGTCTGAAGGACAACAGCTGCCACCAATCCCTCTATGAATAGAGGGATCAGAATAATCAGAAAATATTAACACAGCAAGCATCAATTTAACTTTGATAATATAGCCTACCCAAGACTCTCCTACTTTTACGAGGAGCCCGAGGGCTGACTTGGAAACCTATGGTTCTGTTCACTATCCCGTTTAAGATTACCTCATTGTCATTGGAAGGGTCCACATAGAGGTAAGATGCCTCACTGACTGGTCTGGGAGGCTTTCCCTGGCGGGAGTCTTGAGGTGACCCTAGGCTGTAGCCATCAGGCGAATAAAAACCCTGCAGATAAAACAGCAGCGAAACTCATTGACGTAACTGCACATTACCTCATCATGAAAATAAAAATATAGACACATGATATATGTGATGCGATCGAGGTACATGAGTCGTTTGTCGACCCTGGTCAAATTTTATATAATAGATTTAAAAATAGCACAATCTCAGCACTACTGCTGTGAAAACTGCATGCTGATACCATCTTTAGTTCAAAGTTATGGAAGTTGGAACACCATGAGATGTGATGAAGTGATGTGATGAAGTGGCCCTTTTTTGGCCTGTACATGTCTAAATAAAATTTCCCGACAAACAACTCATTTAGCTTGATCACATCACATATTGTCATAGACCAATCAAGGCACATGATCACGAGTACTGCACAGTGGCCCCCAGTGATGGCGTATGCACTGTGCAAGCCGTTCTGCTTATTATGGACAGCAGCTGGCACAATGCTCTCTGCCAGATTTGGGGGCCATCATGAGTGAACAATGACCCAAGTGCAGACTAGTCTATGACTTATTATAGGATCTAATATTATACAGATAAAACATGGTCTGAGGGTTGATAGTCGATATTAGCTCCGTGGGCCTCAGGAACTAGTCGGTCAACTTCCAATACCAAGGGGAGCTAATATCAATTATCCACCTGAACGACACCATTCATTATTTGTTTTACTATGTCGGCAGAGTCAGCGAGGGCAACTGCAGCAGAGGCACGAAGTCAATGGCAGCATGAAGCATTAGCCTCCCAACTGAATAACCCCAATCGTGACCCACAGGACTCACTTGTGTGTACAATCTGTGGCCATCTCTGTCGCGCCCAGATCGGCCTGATTTCACACATGAGATATCTCACCAACGACGTGGCAAACTGGTCTTTGGAAATTAGTCTTCCTCGACATTGAGGGACAGCCAACGACCCCACACATATTCACAAAACTTTCATAAAGTTATGCATAAGTTTTCTCAGCAAAACGTTGTTGTGCGTGTGCCCCATCTTTTCATTCTGCATGTTGCTAGGGCGATATCAATATTCACGCATGCGCACTATCCCCTTGCACTGATTCCATGATTTGTTGTTTCTCAACACAAAACGTGGGCCAGAGTCCAAGAGTCCCAAAGTCAGGGGCACAAAATGTCCCCGAGGCCACAGGATTGAAAGGAAACTGAGGCTTCATTAGCCTCTCGTCTGAAACCGCTCTGCCTGTGTCATATTACCTCTTCGTTATCCTCCATTCCTTTGTCTTTCATTTTCTTGATGAGTGACGAGGGTACGCCGGACCCACGCTTGTCTTTCCTGTCAGCCAGCAGCTCAGCGTAATCTAGCTCATTTTCAGCCTGCAAGCGAATAATAATAATAATAATAATACCCGAGTCTTATAGAGCAAACGTATCTACCAACAATTAGGTACTCAAGGTGCTGGAAATTATGTCAATTATTAAAGAAAGGTAAATAAAGTTTATGAGAAATATGAGACCCATTGTGCAGCACCTTATAAGGGTTGACAAGGTGCTGCGGCGCATATTGCAGCCACTGCCAGAAACACTGGGGCAAGCTCTTCTCTTAGTGATACTGGGTTCTTTAACGTGCATTACACAACACACGGGACCAACGGCTTTACGTCCCATCCGAGGGATGAAGCAATAATGGTAAAGTGCCTTGCTCAAGAGCACAAGCACCATGTTCCCAAGGTCAGGATTCGAACCTATGTACCACGACACACTGATACCCAAAACATAAAAATCCACTAATCCCTTTTTTTTAAATGAAAATGTTTTAGGGTGCGTTTCGTTTTGGGTCCCCCTTTATTTCACTTGAGGTGACTGAAATAATTGCCCCTCAAGACCGCATGAAGATAAAAACAAGATGAAATACACATCTACTAGGCTGAAATTAATATTTGGAAATGTTTATTGGTTCTTATTCGTTGTCAAGACTACAATGAAACTGTCATTCTTACTTGTCCACAAGGCTGTTTCAGAACATCTCCAAATGCTGATATAGGTTTCTGTACAAAATAAAAACAAAATAAATACAAACGAAGATCTGATTATCAATGGAATTAAATATTTAAACATTCATCAGGCATCAACAATGTGGCTGAAAATTTAAAAATACAAACTGCGAGTAAAAACTAGAAAGGCAATTCGCACTAAAAAAAAATTTTTTTGGCATGTGTGCATGTGATACCTCAAGTTCCAACTACAAGAATATTTCTGAAAAATGACAAACTCTTTCCTATAGAGTGCTGTGCTAAACACACTTCATATCTATGGACTGCCGAACGTTTTCTTTTCAGTTAACTTTTGTGGCCAAAATCAACTCCATACCATCTGGTAGAATTTCACAAGCCCTTGCAGATCCTTGAAGACTGGCATCTCGCCAACAACGATGTATTTTCCAGTTGGAGTGAGGTCAATCATGAAATGCTTGCAGCGAGCTTCCGATCTGTGGAATACGACAAACAAATTTTGCTTCAATGGTCAACAACTTAAAGGGAATGTACATCGTTGGCTTTTGCCGTAATTTTCGGAAATGAACTATTTGAGGGTTTAGTATAATAGATCAAATATTGTTAGACTGACATGTTTTCAGTTTTGTGTTCGGAAATGCTGGAAAAACCAAGCAACTCTAAAAATGTTGAAGTAGTCTGGTTCCCAGACTCCACTAAAGAATGACCAATTTATAGATGCCGGAAAATCGTACGGTAGGGAACCAGTCTAGCTGGCCTGCACCCGTTCATGAACATGTAACCAATAGCAAACAAAATTTAGACTGAAAAATGGTAATTTGGAGCAGTAGTTGAAAAATAGATTTTTCCAACGGTGGTTGGCCGACCACCGTTGTAAATTTATTCAAAATATCATTTTTCTTGAAAATAACTTCACAGCAGGTGCCATAATTTTACAGGATGCTTTAGGCTGTCATTTACCAACATCCTAATAAGGTATTTCATAAAAATTTGGTAGTTTTGTTTTTCGATGTTTGCAAATAATGTACATTTCCTTTCAGTTGCTTTTTGTCGGTTCTTTTTAACCGAGTAAAAAGCTTGAGATTCCAGAGAATACGAGCCCATTTTTTTTTTTTGAAGTGAAAATTGATTCTAATTGTGATAGCAAACACCAGACACACTTTTCTTTTTTAGGTGACAATTTATTCCTTGTCATTGATGATTGCTATGACAACCATCACAAGAAATGATGGGATATTATTTTACAATCTTGTAATTGCATGGTGGAGTACCTGTATGGTTTCGGTTTGCGGTAACACCATGTGGTAATAACTACTGCTTAGAAGATATTTAGTTCCGAAAAGAACTTGTCCTGATTATTATCAACTTTCGCTAAGTAGTTTTTGTTCTGGTAAGAATAGTCCTGCTTTAAGTTCTAAAAGAACTTTTCTTTGGTCTCAACGTTTCGACTAGCCTGCTCTAGTCATCGTCAGGAGACCATCGTCAGGAGTCATCGTCAGGAGTCATCGTCAGGAGACCTGACGATGACTAGAGCAGGATAGTCGAAACGTTGAGTGACGATGACTAGAGCAGGCTAGTCGAAACGTTGAGACCAAAGACAAGTTCTTTTAGAACTTAAAGCAGGACTGTTCTTATCAGAACAAAAACTACTTAGCAAAAGTTGATAATAAGCAGGACAAGTTCTTTTCAGAACTAAATATCTTCTAAGCAGTAGTTATTACCACATGGTGTTACTGCAAACCGAAACGATAAGCTTCAGTTTGTTATCATGTACCAAGGACCTATGAAGGGTAGGTCATGAAAGAATCAAGGACTCACTTATCATGTACCAAGGACCTATGAAGGGTAGGTCATGAAAGAATCAAGGACTCACTTATCATGTACCAAGGACCTAGGGTAGGTCATGAAAGAATCAAGGACTCACTTATCATGTACCAAGGACCTAGGGTAGGTCATGAAAGAATCAAGGACTCACTTATCATGTACCAAGGACCTATGAAGGGTAGGTCATGAAAGAATCAAGGACTCACTTATCATGTACCAAGGACCTATGAAGGGTAGGTCATGAAAGAATCAAGGACTCACTTATCATGTACCAAGGACCTATGAAGGGTAGGTCATGAAAGAATCAAGGACTCACTTCAGAGACAGGGAATAGCCGAACCGACTCTCACTGACACGAATCAGGAATGAGCCAATCGGCTCGTCTGCAAGTAAATCTTCAGCTCTCCTGGGAAGAGAAACAAATTATTCAGAGAAATTAAAATAAATGCACATTCATGTAAAGCCGGCATCAGGCCCACCTTGCCACGACACAAATCAGTCAGCGACTAACTTTTCAGGATCAAGCTGCGCCTGAGCTACGACCGTCGGGAACAACTCAGTCGCCGTTTTTTTTTGGGCGACCTGAGTGTAACTACGACGATATTAAAACGATCGGCATCAGTTGGTGATAAAAAAAAATCACCAGTCGCAGGAGTAGAACAATTTCAACTTCTGCAACGTGTTCCGCGACCATCACACGGTTTCTATGTTTTGTGACCTGAGCATAATTTTGCGCTTGATGCTAACGGTTCCGTCATGGCGCAAGCAAATCGTGGGTCGACCTGAGGCCGACTTAAAGGTCACTAATAACATCTATGATTAGTCCTCCAACGAGTAGCGACTTGACTTGAAATGAAATTGTGATGGACTCAACTACAACACTGCATGGTATCAGCACCCCAGTCATTGTTCTTGTCATGCAGTTACCTATCCCCCAACCACCAACAAATTACCGTCTCCCCACCGCCACCTTGCATTCTCCCTGGGGATAATTTTACCTCCTAGTTATGATTCCGTGGAACCACTTAGCAAAGGTTCCCATCTTATCCCTGGCTGCCATGGACTGGGTGGCCTTGAACCAGTGAACCGACGCCTGACGGGTGCCTTCCTTGCCAAACAGGTTCTGCTTGATGCGGACAAACTCGTCTTCGATGATCTCATCATCTTCGTCATCGTCGTCTCCTTCTTCTTCCGAGGATTCCTGCAGTCGACAAGGATGTGAAAATCAACTACATCTGGGTATTGCCTTTCTTTGTTGTCAGTTCCATTTGCAACAGCAATTTTGTTTTGTAAACACGATAGCACACATACTCCCTTTGCAACCAATTGATCCCCATGTGTTTTTGAGTTTGGGAATGCTTCGCATTGTCCAACTGCTGACAAGGAAAGAAACAAATTCCCATGCTTGCTCGGGTGGGCCTCAAACCCCCTAGTCTCCGGCCTGCCTACCAGTGCAAAGGTCCAAACCACTTCAGTTTACCGGGATCAGCTGGCCGGTCCAAAATCTTACATGTATATAGCAGCAGGCGGTACTACAATCAATGGCCTCAATGATCATGATGATAGTTAATGTATTGTTGGAAATAGTTAATAAGGTGCACAATTTTACTCCAACATGATGAGCGCCAAGAGCAGCAAGTGGCACATTTTCACACTTTAAAAGTTGAGCAGAATGCTCAGTGATGAGCAACAGTACAAAGTCACTGACAAATTGGGAGACGGCCAGCATAGGCCTTTATAGCTGAGTTGGTACAGGACAGATTTCTTCAGTGTCATAAGTATTTTAGTAATTCTTGAACTTTTACCGACCTTGATACATGATACTTTTTTTGCACAGGGGAATAAAGAGTGGGATATTGAATTAGATCATGATGATTCCTTTTTAACAGTGGCCCGTTTCCAATTCCTACCTTGTCTCCCTTTTTATTAGCATCCTGCTGAATCTGAATGGCCGGGGCCTCAATCTTGATGACCTTGTCGCCTCTACGAATGGATTCAAAGAAGGCTGCAAAGAACCCAAATTCAGCAAATCATTCCCAAAACAATGGTGCACCTTAAAAAGTAAACTCATGACAGCCAAGGCATTCTCAGGGAACATTCTGTCAAATAGTACATAAGAAGTCAGCATTCATCCTATATGGAACTAATTACCTACATCTGTTTCACTGCAAGACCACTTCGGAAGTTGGGGGAGGGAGATGAGACCACAGTTTGCCCGTTACAAAATCACAGTGGGCAATACTGACATTTACTATCCACCCGAGATTAAAAAATAGGTGAGAGAAAGACAAGAACATGTGCCAATAAGAAGAATGGGAGGATGTCCCACCCCTAGTGACTTCCCTGGATGAAGAGTGCGCGGAAGAAATGGGATGCGTGTCTTACACTTTGGAATCTTCTTGTCTCCCTGCATGACCTTGGAGAGTTTCTGCTGCTGGTCCAGACTCATTTTGGCCAGTTGCAGCAGGAAGGCGTTCATCTCGTCTTTCTGCTGCTGGGCTTTCTTGACTCTGGCCTTGTACCGACAGCGAGCCAGGAAACCACGCACAACTGTACCAAAAACAAAAACAAAATAGCAAATGAATGCTTGGATATTATCAAGTCTCTGTAAATGATTAAGGTCGAATTCCAGTTTCTTCTAAGTGGTGTTGCAAGTGAGATGGAACAAGAGGTTCAAGACTATCTGTGCCTTATGAACTTCAATAAACACTCTCAAACACTCAATTCAGGGTGACTTCAAATGTTCCTGTTGGTTTAAAGATATAGTCCATCATTTGTTATTGGTGCATTTTGTTTGTTTGAAGCAACAAAAGTGTTCGAATCTAATGAAGGATACTGAACAACTAACCTGATGAAGTTTCAGCTCAGGTTCAACTGTATATCCCGAGAAAAACAGCATTCAAGGATCTCAATTTCAAATCAAAAGTTGCTATACGCGATGTCGCGCACTGATCCGACGAATTATAGCAACTGCGCACACGTGTGCGTCGTGCAAATGTTTGCGCGCACTTCGCCGAAAAACAAAACAAACTACTAATTTAACTTTCCTACAGTGCGTCTTAAGACGTACCGTTGGAAAGGCCTTCTTTTGTTGATTATTTCAAAATGACAGCTTGCCAGAAAGAATAATTTCACAGGGACTTTAGTCCCCTTACTATCTTTCAACCAAGTATGTTTTTCAACAATAATTATGCCAGTTACTTTTCAGATGGCTGCAAATGATGGACTATAGCTTTAACATTTAACTGTAAAGGTCAGTTTCAATTCCACACACAAGGAAGTGAGAAGTACAAATGCAAAAGAAACAGAGGCCGTAGATCTTGCGGAGGTTAAAACCTGGTCCGAGTTTGAAATTTTGCCTGCTAATTAGCGTTGGCTTTTATATTGATTACAAAAGTGGCCTCAACCCATTTGCAACTTTGTTTTACTCGGACCTAAATAGTCAAGGTATTTATCAAATTATGCTGTTTTTAACAAAATTCAATGGCTAGGCCTAAGGTCTTCATCCAATGCACCCATATCAACCACATCCAACAGAAATTACATCTGTTTGGATATTGTATATTTTCAAACTTTATTGTTTAGATGAACCAAATCTGAGACTTTACAAAGATAAAATTGTGGAGGACATCCCCGATAGGCCTCCAAAGACAAATATTCATGATTTAAGTTAATATATTTTGTTTTTAAATCTGTCATGGTTAAAAATATTTCCCTGTAGCAAGTTTGATATGGTGACTTACTCTTTTGAATGTGTACGGCTGATCGTCCCAGTTTCTGCATGTGTTCCTCCAGCTGATCCTGATGATAGTACTTGAGAAATAACTTGGTTTTCCTGTGAACAAAAAAACCCAACCAATTGAACCATAATTACAAACTTAAAAATTAGCATGTTTACTTTTTGAAAACCTGTTGCCTTGTGTCTGGTTCATTTTTAGCACGTAGTCACTCCCAATTGTCTAACACATCACAATTATTTCTTAAAGGCATTTACGATAATTTACTTCTTATGCATTTTGTTCATTCCAACACTCAATATCCAAAGAAGAAAGTTACAAAACCTGACCTCTTGAAGTTTCAGCTCAGTGGATATCGTACTTTTGGAGAAAACAGTGAAAAACCATGGACACATTTTCGATCACAAAAACACGATTTCGTCAAATAGGCCTAGCACTCTTTTTCTTTCCAAAAATCAGTAACTAGACCGATCATTGAAAATCACCTACATTCTCTTGATTTCTTCTAAATGACGGCAAGCCAGAGGGAATAATTTCAGGGGTGTTTAGTACCAGTCTTCCGAGGGAAATCCGCTCAGCACAAACACTTCAAGGGTTCAAGAACTGTCTCAAGACTTTTCTGTTCAATCGTTAACTGCTTTCACTGTTCTCACTAATTTTGAGTCTTAGTTTCTGTAACTTACTTTGCTGTTAAGCGCTGTGATACCTTATGTGTAAGAGCGCTCTATAAATGCTTGTTATTCTAGTATGATCTTCAATTCAGTTTGGGATAAATGCAAACGGTCCTATATGCCTTCAGTCGTTGTCATACTTTAGTTTGTTACAACACTAGGAACACCAGTGTGAAATGGGTGTGGGTGGTAAGGTTTACAAGGTGAGCTAAGCTTACCCAACATGCCAGTCTGTCAGACCGACAGTCTTCAGGATCTTGACACAGCCGTGCTTGTCCTCTGACAACTTGGCACTCCTGGCCAACACTTTGTATCTGGAAAGAATTTCAACACACAACATCAGTTAGATGTATGTTACCTAGGCAGTTTATGAAACCTGGCTTCATTTCAGTATTGACTTCAGGTGCTGAACTGTTTGATTTAATAGATGGGTCTGTTTTAGTTCTGTGACAAAATCAAATGCTTTGATAGACCATATGCGTATGATGTCATCAGTCCTATAGTGAGATGCAAACATGACCTCATTGAGGTCAAATCTCACATATAACTCTACTGTGGGAAAACGGCTGTCCTCTATAATATAAAATGCCATACTTTGGAATCTTTAAGTTTGATTGGACGGTTTCAAGGACAGATAAAACTGACATTTATGGGTTCCACAGTTAGTCTAGAGGGATAGCAACGCCATTGAAATTTGTTGGAAAAGGAAAACTATTACCTCCTGACAAAGTCAGCAAACTGCGGCCTCAGCGCATATCCCAAACGCCTGATCCTGGTGGTCTCAAGCATACCAGTGTATCGCAACTGAAAAATCAAACACAATTACATTTAAACTCTGATCAAGACTCCAGCATATTTTTTTGTGTCAGTTTTATCTAACCTGGGTTCCGCTTCCGAAACTTTGAAGTCGTGGATCAAACAGTCTCACATCAATACTGTAAAAAGTGGTAAGAGTATTTGACCAAGGCAGTTACAAAACAGTAAATTGCAGTAAAGGCACAAAGTCTGTAATTGCAGTTAGAATACAAATCAATGGCTGATAGACGACAAAGCTTTTGTTGAAGCTATAGGATTCTTTTGGGCTGGAAAGTCTATGCAAGTTCAGTTGCTGTTGCTATTGATCCAGCAAGCTTCTTGTGAACAGTATACCCTGTTTTGTTAATTTGTTCCACTAAACAACGAAAGCCGCTGTGAAGAATAGTTTACTGACTCAATTGTGATGTTCACTAGGATATAAATCTATCCTACCAGACCGCACTAGGCAAGATGGCTCCCAAATGGTCCTTAAATGTAAATTATGATTCGCACTTTTACTGTTGAGGTCGTTACTTGTACACAGAGTAAGAGACACACATATGTATGAACATTTGAAGCATGATATGCCACACAGAGGACCCTTCCTCTATTGTGTTGGTCATTGTGTTCCCAGAATCTCAGGAATTCTTTTGAGATATTTAGGGAGGCGTGTTAAAGGGAAAATACAACATTTGCAAACATCAAAAAATAAAACTACCAAATAATTTTGAAATACCTTGCTGGACTGTTAGTGAATGACAGTGTAAAGCATCCTGTAAAATCATGGTACCTGGTATACTGTCATTTTCAAGAAAAGTGGTATTTTTGTATCAATTTCCAACGCTGATCGGCCGACCAGCGTTGGAAAAAACTGGCTTTTTTTCAAATACTGGCCCCAGTTGACCATCGCACTTGTTTGCAATCGATTACACACCTATGAATGGGTACAAGCCAGCTAGACTGGTTCCCTGACCTTACAATTCCCCAATGTATGTAAACTGCTCTGTTTCTTCTTAAATGGAGTCAGGGAACCAGACTACAGGAAAATGATTGTTTTTCTTGGTTTTTATAGCATTTTCGAACCCAAAACGTCAAAAAATTCAGTGTAACTAGATTTGCTATATATTTCCAACCCCCCAATTCCATCCATTTCTGAAAATTACAGCAAAAGCAAATGATGTATATTCCCTTTAAGTAACACATATGAACGCATTCTCACCTGGGCCGTGACAAACTTGTCTTCGAACAGCTTGGCAGCCTTGCTGGTGTTGGGTTTGATGCAGCGGACAAAGTGTGGGTTTGACAGGTTCAGTAATTCCATCAGAACAGACAGGGAATTCTAAACGTGGTAAAGTGGAAAGAGGATTAGAGAACATCAGGCCAAACTGAATGCAAAAGTTCATTGATATCTTGCCCTTTAAAGAGGCAAAATTATTCACTACAACTAGTGATTATAATTCAATTAACCCCTTGATTGCCATGAAATAACGATAAGACAAATGCTCTACTACAGCACCAACATTTTGGCTAACTCTCAAGCAGCTTTGTGAAAGTAACATTTTCCCAAAATTATCATTAAATCATTTTGTTTTCACCGAAAAAAACATCTTCTTGCAACAATATTACAGTCTCTGAGCTTGGATATCAAGTCAACATCAACTAACCTTGAACTGTGCACCAACAGTCATCTTCTTGACAGTTGCCCGGGTTCCAAGCTAACAATATAAAAATTGTATTCTAATTATTGTTTTACGTATTTCCATGCAACACAAAAATAATGAAATGAAGTTTTTTTGTGCACTTTAACTAAACATGTCTTATGATACACCCATTTTTGAAAATAAAATATACTAACAGTGCATAATAGAAGAACTTGAATGATTTGAAAGTCAGCACCACATGACCAAAACATCCACTTTTGTGAATAGGTGTGAAATAATTTGTAAGAAATGCATGGGAGTGATGTCTTCAGGATGCAATTAAGCCTCACCTTTGGTCTGGCTGACTTGCGAGTTCTCCTGCGTCGGCTCTGCAAAGCTAGAGTTCCTGTCCTGGTGACAGTTCCTGAACGGACAATAAAAAGGGAAAAACAGAGATGACTTTGCAATCTCGGCAGAGCATTCATGGATGTCTTATATGTATTTCACAAAAGCTAGGGTCAGCTTATGAAGTTTGACATCTTTGGTGTCATGCACCTGATTTCATGGAAATTACTTTCTACGACTCTTCTGTGACCTATTTAAATCAACATTTTCTACATGCGACAAAATGTTAAATGCCAAATCATTGTTCACTTGTTAACCCCAACCAAGCGAAACCAACAAAAAATTTGACGATATCTGAAAGTTGTCACATTCTGCTATTTTGTTATAGAAACAAGTGTCCTTTTTGTTATGGTTGTTTCATTTTGTTGGTTGTAGATGGCTTCACATTTTGCTGAATATTTCATCTATAGATCTCTCTCATAGGACGCCATCTTCATAGGAAAATTACAACTGTGTGTTCAACGCCATCAGGTGTGTGCAAAAAGTTCGAAAAAGGCACGTGTGTTGCTGGAAATTTCTTCGCAATACGTTGCAGCATACGCGTCACGAAAATTTGACGCCTTAAATGCAGATGCACGTGGCAATCTGTATGAAGTGACATCATTTGAGAGCGAAAATTGGACTCAGCAGAGTGGGCACAGGAACACAGAAGGGATGGATTGGCAACCTTTTTTGACACAGCTTTATAAAAGACCGAATACATTAAAAGAAGTTTTTTCCAACCTCTGAATATCTGGCTGACCAGGTCATTGGTGCTGGTTCGTAGCATCTGCATGACCTTAGATGGTAGGGTGTCACGGTTCTTCTCCAAGAAGAGATTGGCAGTGTATTCCACCTGAAAAAAAAAAGAAGGGGAAAAAAATGAAAGCACACCAACCAACATTCAAAGGTTTGCTCTAGTCATGGGAGCCCAAACAGAAGCTTGCAAGCAGGCAATGTCCAACCTATGGACTCCCAGGTGCTGTGTATCCAGCACTCAAGCCAATGCACCACAAGATTGTGTACAGTCGAGTCTCGTTAAGACAAACTCATTCGGACCTAGCCAAATTGTTTGTTATATCAGAATTTTGTATTAAGAGAAACATCAGTCCCATTCATTGTGCACATAAATGCACAGTCGGGACCAAGGCTTTATGTTTGTTGTAACCAGAATTTGTATTAACAGAGTTTGTACTAACGAGAGTCAACTGTATATCTTTACCCTACAAATCAGTCATGTATACCTTGCTCAAAACTCATGCAGACCAGTGCACTGTTGCACGCACTCAATGTGTCTAGCACTCCAGTGTCTTAAGAGTGGTCCAAGAGTGCCACCTACAGCATTTTAGGAATCAATGTATGTGTAGCAGATCGATAACACTTTGTGACTACTGGCAAGAGCACCATGGGAGTGACGCGTATGGCGCAAAGTAAGCAAGAGCAAATTTATTATGAATATTCAAAAACCTGAATCACGTTTCTTAGGGTTTCAGGCATACAGAAGCAAGTTTGCACTCTCAAAGTTGTAACTAAGTGAGGGGGACCTTGTGCATGGAGTCTAACCCTACTAAATGCAACAGAAAGCAACAATAGTAAAAACTGTTTGCATGCTTTTGCATTTGGAGCCAACTAAAGTCCCCGTGCTTCGTTGCATCTTGTTGTATTTAGCAGGGTGACTGCTTGTAGTTCAGAGGCCATACAACAGAATCCACTGTTGCATTTGGTTGCATTTAGCAGGGTAACTACTTGGTGCCAAATAAGGCTGGTGTATACTGGGTTCACTGCGCAATTAATGCAACAGAATCCATTGTTACACCTTTTATGGCATGATATCTGTGCAAAACCCGATGGGGGATAATACGACTTACCCTGCCTGCATAGTGGTCAATGCTGAAGTTGTTACTGGTGGCATTCTTGGCCTTGATGAAGTGGTGATTGCGGGCAAAGTTCTGGTTGAGTTTCTCAACGAAGGTGTGATCGGTGGCCTTGGGGAAGAGACACTCCTCATCCAGGAGACCCAAGACACCAATGGGCTTGGCAAGGAACAGATCCTGGTGTGTAGATAAAGACAGAACCGTGGTCACCACATGTTTAATATTCAACTTGAGGGTGAAGAAAGGTGATTCTGTTGGAGGTTGTGTCAGGAAGAAGTAAACAAGGGTTCGAAATTAGCGGTAGCCCGCTAGCCAAATGCTAGTCAAAACAGCGGCGGGCTAGTCAAACTATTCCTTAACTAGCCCGG
>JASAOE010000478.1:0-10967 GCA_029964075.1 Patiria pectinifera
GAGAACAAGGTATAGTTTGTGCAGAACTGAGGTACCTTTAGACCGCAATATACGAAGTTCGACTGACTGCACATAGGGGTACTACTGACATTGATGCGCTAAATCTTGAATTTTCTCCGTAACTGCTGAATTTCAGGACTGTCCTTTGCCAAGACTGACTGCACATAGAAGGTACCTTTAGACCGCGATATACGAAGTTCGTGTCGCGGGCGCTTGCAGTCATTGCTGTATAGACTGACTGACATAGGGGTACTACTGGCATTGATGCGCTAAATCTTAAATTTTTTTCGCAACTGCGAAGTTTCAGGACCTGTCCTTTTGCCAGCTTGTGGGGCTCATCACAAGTTTTCGAACAAGGTATAGTTTGTGCAGAACTGCCCAGGTTAAGGTACCTTTAGACCGCGATATACGAAGTTCGTGTCGCGGGCGCTTGCAGGCATTGCTGTATAGACTGACTGCACATAGGGGTACTACTGGCATTGATGCTCTAAATCTTGAATTTTCTCCACAACTGCTGGGTTTCAGGACCTGTCCTTTTGCCAGCTTGTGGGCCTCATCACAAGCTTGAGAACAAGGTATAGTTTGTGCAGAACTGCCCAGGTTAAGGTACCTTGAGACCGCGATATACGAAGTTCGTGTCGCGGGCGCTTGCAGGCATTGCTGTATAGACTGACTGCACATAGGGGTACTACTGGCATTGATGCGCTAAATCTTGAATTTTCTCCGCAACTGCTGGGTTTCAGGACCTGTCCTTTTGCCAGCTTGTGGGACTCATCACAAGTTTTCGAACAAGGTATAGTTTGTGCAGAACTTCCAAGGTTAAGATACCTTTAGACCGCGATATACGAAGTTCGTGAAACGGGCGATTGCAGGCATTGCTGTATAGGCTGACTGCACATAGGGGTAGTACTGACATTGATGCGCTACATCTTGAATTTTCTCCGCACCGGCTGGGTTTCAGGACGTGTCTTTTTGCCAGCTTTTGGGCCTCATCACAAGCTTCCGAACAAGGTATACTTTGTGCAGAACTGTCCAGGTAAAGGTTCCTTTAGACCGCGATATACGAAGTTCGTGTAGCGGGCGCTTTGAAGCATTGCTGTATAGACTGACTGCACATAGGGGTACTACTGGCATTGATGCGCTAAATCTTGAAATTTCTTCGCAACTGCTGGTCTTCAGGAACTGTCCTTTTACCAGCTTGTGGGACTCATCACAAGCTTTCGAACAAGGTATAGTTTGTGCAGAACTTCCCAGGTTAAGGTTCCTTTACACCGCGATATACGAAGTTCGTGTAGAGGGCGCTTGCAGGCATTGCTGTATAGACTGACTGCACATAGGGGTACTACTGGCATTGATGCGCTACATCTTAAATTTTCTCCCCAACTGCGGGGTTTCAGGACCTGTCCTTTTGCCAGCTTGTGGGCCTCATCACAAGCTTGAGAACAAGGTATAGTTTGTGCAGAACTGCCCAGGGTAAGGTACCTTTAGACCGCGATATACGAAGTTTGTGTTGCGGGCGCTTGCAGGCATTGCTGTATAGACTGCCTGCACATATTGATGCTCCTTTTGCCAGCATGTGGGCCTCATCACAAGTTTTCGAACAAGGTATAGTTTGTGCAAAACTGCCCAGGTTAAGGTACCTTTAGACCGCAATATACGAAGTTCCTGTCGCGGGCGCATGCAGTCAATGCTGTATAGACTGACTGCACATAGGGGTACTACTGGCATTGATGCGCTAAATCTTGAATTTTCTCCGTAACTGCTGAATTTCAGGACCTGTCCTTTTGCCAAATTGTGGGACTCATCACAAGTTTTCGAACAATGCATAGTTTGTGCAGAACTTCCAAGGTTAAGGTACCTTTAGACCGCGATATACGAAGTTCGTGTCGCGGGCGCTTGCAGGCATTGCTGTATAGACTGACTGCACATAGGGGTACTACTGGCATTGATGCGCTAAATCTTGAATTTCCTCTGCAACTGCGGGGTTTCAGGACCTGTCCTTTTGCCAGCTTGTGGGACTCATCACAAGTTTTCGAACAAGGTATAGTTTGTGCAGAACTTCCAAGGTTAAGGTACCTTTAGACCGCGATATACGAAGTTCGTGTCGCGGGCGCTTGCAGGCATTGCTGTATAGACTGACTGCACATAGGGGTACTACTGGCATTGATGCGCTAAATCTTGAATTTTCTCCACAACTGCTGGGTTTCAGGACCTGTCCTTTGGCCAGCTTGAGGGCCTCATCACAAGCTTCCGAACAACGTATAGTTTGTGCAAAACTGCCCAGGTTAAGGTACCTTTAGACCGCGATATACGAAGTTCGTGTCGCGGGCGCTTGCAGGCATTGCTGTATAGACTGACTGCACATAGGGGTACTACAGGCATTGATGCGCTAAATCTTGAATTTTCTCCGCAACTGCTGGGTTTCAGGACCTGTCCTTTTGCCAGCTTGTGGGCCTCATCACAAGCTTCCGAACAAGGTATAGTTTGTGCAGAACTTCCCAGGTTAAGGTACCTTTAGACCGCGATATACGAAGTTCGTGTAGCGGGCGCTTGCAGGCATTGCTGTATAGGCTGACTGCACATAGGGGTACTGCTGGAATTGATGCTCTAAATCTTAAATTTTCTCCACAACTGCTGGGTTTCAGGACCTGTCCTTTTGCCAGCTTGTGGGCCTCATCACAAGCTTAGGAACAAGGTATAGTTTGTGCAGAACTGCTTAGGTTAAGGTACCTTGAGACCGCGATATACGAAGTTCGTGTCGCGGGCGCTTGCAGGCATTGCTGTATAGACTGACTGCACATAGGGGTACTACTGGCATTGATGCGCTAAATCTTAAATTTTCTCCGTAACTGCTGAATTTCAGGACCTGTCCTTTTGCCAGCTTGTGGGCCTCATGACAAGTTTTCGAACAAGGTATAGTTTGTGCAGAACTTCCAAGGTTAAGATACCTTTAGACCGCGATATACGAAGTTCGTGTCGCGGGCGCTTGCAGGCATTGCTGTATAGACTGACAGCACATAGGGGTACTACTGGCATTGATGCGCTAAATCTTAAATTTTCTCCGCAACTGCTGGGTTTCAGGACCTGTCCTTTTGCCAGCTTGTGGGCCTCATCACAAGCTTGAGAACAAGGTATAGTTTGTGCAGAACTGCCCAGGTTAAGGTACCTTGAGACCGCGATATACGAAGTTTGTGTTGCGGGCGCTTGCAGGCATTGCTGTATAGACTGACTGCACATAGGGGTACTATTGGCATTGATGCGCTAAATCTTGAATTTTCCCCGCAACTGCTGGGTTTCAGGACGTGTCTTTTTGCCAGCTTTTGGACCTCATCACAAGCTTCCGAACAAGGTATACTTTGTGCAGAACTGTCCAGGTAAAGGTTCCTTTAGACCGCGATATACGAAGTTCGTGTAGCGGGCGCTTTGAAGCATTGCTGTATAGACTGACTGCACATAGGGGTACTACTGGCATTGATGCGCTAAATCTTGAAATTTCTTCGCAACTGCTGGTCTTCAGGAACTGTCCTTTTACCAGCTTGTGGGACTCATCACAAGCTTTCGAACAAGGTATAGTTTGTGCAGAACGTCCCAGGTTAAGGTTCCTTTGCGACGCGATATACGAAGTTCGTGTAGAGGGCGCCTGCAGGCATTGCTGTATAGACTGACTGCACAAGGGTACTACTGGCATTGATGCGCTAAATCTTAACTTTTGTCCCCAACTGCGGGGTTTCAGGACCTGTCCTTTTGCCAGCTCATGGGCCTGGTCACAAGCTTCCTAACAAGGTATAGTTTGTGAAGAACTGCCAAGGGTAAGGTACCTTTAGACCGCGATATACGAAGTTTGTGTTGCGGGCGCTTGCAGGCATTGCTGTATAGACTGACTGCACATAGGGGTACTACTGGCATTGATGCGCTAAATCTTAAATTTCTCCGCAACTGCTGGGTTTCAGGCAGATGTCCTTTTGCCAGCATGTGGGCCTCATCAGAAGCTTCCGAACAAGGTATAGTTTGTGCAGAACTGCCCAGGTTAAGGTACCTTTAGACCGCGATATACGAAGTTTGTGTTGCGGGCGCTTGCAGGCATTGCTGTATAGACTGACTGCACATAGGGGTACTACTGGCATTGATGCGCTAAATCTTGAATTTTTCCCGCAACTGCTGGGTTTCAGGACGTGTCTTTTTGCCAGCTTTTGGACCTCATCACAAGCTTCCGAACAAGGTATAGTTTGTGCAGAACTGTCCAGGTAAAGGTTCCTTTAGACCGCGATATACGAAGTTCGTGTAGCGGGCGCTTTGAAGCATTGCTGTATAGACTGACTGCACATAGGGTACTACTGGCATTGATGCGCTAAATCTTGAAATTTCTTCGCAACTGCTGGTCTTCAGAACTGTCCTTTTGCCAGCTTGTGGGACTCATCACAAGCTTTCGAACAAGGTATAGTTTGTGCAGAACTTCCCAGGTTAAGGTTCCTTTGCGTCGCGATATACGAAGTTCGTGTAGAGGGCGCTTGCAGGCATTGCTGTATAGACTGACTGCACATAGGGGTACTACTGGCATTGATGCGCTACATCTTAAATTTTCTCCCCAACTGCGGGGTTTCAGGGCCTGTCCTTTTGCCAGCTCGTGGGCCTGGTCACAAGCTTCCTAACAAGGTATAGTTTGTGAAGAACTGCCAAGGGTAAGGTACCTTTAGACCGCGATATACGAAGTTTGTGTTGCGGGCGCTTGCAGGCATTGCTGTATAGACTGACTGCACATAGGGGTACTACTGGCATTGATGCGCTAAATCTTAAATTTCTCCGCAACTGCTGGGTTTCAGGCAGGTGTCCTTTTGCCAGCATGTGGGCCTCATCACAAGCTTCCGAACAAGGTATAGTTTGTGCAAAACTGCCCAGGTTAAGGTACCTTTAGACCGCGATATACGAAGTTTGTGTTGCGGGCGCTTGCAGTCATTGCTGTATAGACTGACTGCACATAGGGGTACTACTGGCATTGATGCGCTAAATCTTGAATTTTCCCCGCAACCGCTGGGTTTCAGGACGTATCTTTTTGCCAGCTTTTGGGCCTCATTACAAGCTTCCGAACAAGGTATACTTTGTGCAGAACTGTCCAGGTAAAGGTTCCTTTAGACCGCGATATACGAAGTTCGTGTAGAGGGCGCTTGCAGGCATTGCTGTATAGACTGACTGCACATAGGGGTACTACTGGCATTGATGCGCTAAATCTTGAATTTTCCCCGCAACTGCTAAGTTTCAGGACGTGTCTTTTTGCCAGCTTTTGGGCCTCATCACAAGCTTCCGAACAAGGTATACTTTGTGCAGAACTGTCCAGGTAAAGGTTCCTTTAGACCGCGATATACGAAGTTCGTGTAGCGGGCGCTTTGAAGCATTGCTGTATAGACTGACTGCACATAGGGGTACTACTGGCATTGATGCGCTAAATCTTGAAATTTCTCCGCAACTGCTGGGTTTCAGGAACTGTCCTTTTACCAGCTTGTGAGACTCATCACAAGCTTTCGAACAAGGTATAGTTTGTGCAGAACTTCCCAGGTTAAGGTTCCTTTACACCGCGATATACGAAGTTCGTGTAGTGGGCGCTTGCAGGCATTGCTGTATAGACTGACTGCACATAGGGGTACTACTGGCATTGATGCGCTAAATCTTAAATATTCTCCCCAACTGCGGGGTTTCAGGACCTGTCCTTTTGCCAGCTCGTGGGCTTGGTCACAAGCTTCCAAATAAGGTATAGTTTGTGAAGAACAGCCCAGGGTAAGGTACCTTTAGACCGCGATATACGAAGTTTGTGTTGCGGGCGCTTGCAGGCATTGCTGTATAGACTGACTGCACATAGGGGTACTACTGGCATTGATGCGCTAAATCTTAAATTTCACCGCAACTGCCGGGTTTCAGGACGTGTCCTTCTGCCAGCATATGGGCCTTATCAGAAGCTTCCGAACAAGGTATAGCTTGTGCAAAACTGCCCAGGTTAAGGTACCTTTAGATCGCAATATACGAAGTTCCTTTCTCGGGCGCATGCAGTCAATGCTGTATAGACTGACTGCACATAGGGGTACTACTGGCATTGATGCGCGAAATCTTAAATTTTCTCCGTAACTGCTGAATTTCAGGACCTGTCCTTTTGCCAACTTGTGGGACTCATCACAAGTTTTCGAACAATGCATAGTTTGTGCAGAACTTCTAAGGTTAAGGTACCTTTAGACCGCGATATACGAAGTTCGTGTCGCGGGCGCTTGCAGGCATTGCTGTGTAGACTGACTGCACATAGGGGTACTACTGGCATTGATGCGCTAAATCTTGAATTTCCTCTGCAACTGCGGGGTTTCAGGACCTGTCCTTTTGCCAGCTCGTGGGACTCATCACAAGTTTTCGAACAAAGTATAGTTTGTGCAGAACTTCCAAGGTTAAGGTACCTTTAGACCGCGATATACGAAGTTCGTGTAGCGGGCGCGTGCAGGCATTGCTGTATAGACTGACTGCACATAGGGGTACTATTGGCATTGATGCGCTAAATCTTGAATTTTCCCCGCAACTGCTGGGTTTCAGGACGTGTCTTTTTACCAGCTTTTGGGCCTCATCACAAGCTTCCGAACAAGGTATAGTTTGTGCAGAACTGTCCAGGTAAAGGTTCCTTTAGACCGCGATATACGAAGTTCGTGTAGCCTAAGTTTGCAGGCATTGCTGTATAGGCTGGCTGCACATAGGGGTAGTACTGACATTAATGCGCTACATCTTGAATTTTCTCCGCACCGGCTGGGTTTCAGGACCTGTCCTTTTGCCAGCTTGTGGGTCTCATCACAAGCTTGAGAACAAGGTATAGTTGGTGCAGAGCTTCCCAGGTTAAGGTTCCTTTACACCGCGATATACGAAGTTCGTGTAGAGGGCGCTTTGAAGCATTGCTGTATAGACTGACTGCACATAGGGGTACTACTGGCATTGATGCGCTAAATCTTAAATTTTCTCCGCAACTGCTGGTCTTCAGGAACTGTCCTTTAACCAGCTTGTGGGACTCATCACAAGCTTTCGAACAAGGTATAGTTGGTGCAGAACTTCCCAGGTTAAGGTTCCTTTACACCGCGATATACGAAGTTCGTGTAGAGGGCGCTTGCAGGCATTGCTGTATAGACTGACTGCACATAGGGGTACTACTGGCATTGATGCGCTAAATCTTAAATTTTCTCCCAAACTGCTGGGTTTCAGGACCTGTCCTTCTACCAGCTCGTGGGCCTGGTCACAAGCTTCCAAACAAGGTATAGTTTGTGAAGAACTGTCAAGGGTAAGGTACCTTTAGACCGCGATATACGAAGTTTGTGTTGCGGGCGCTTGCAGGCATTGCTGTATAGACTGACTGCACATAGGGGTACTACTGGCATTGATGCGCTCAATCTTAAATTTCTCCGCAACTGCTGGGTTTTAGGCAGGTGTCCTTTTGCCAGCATGTGGGCCTCATCAGAAGCTTCCGAACAAGGTATAGTTTGTGCAAAACTGCCCAGGTTAAGGTACCTTTAGACCGCGATATACGAAGTTTGTGTTGCGGGCGCTTGCACGCATTGCTGTATAGACTGACTGCACATAGGGGTACTACTGGCATTGATGCGCTAAATCTTAAATTTTTCCCGCAACTGCTGGGTTTCAGGACGTGTCTTTTTGCCAGCTTTTGGACCTCATCACAAGCTTCCGAACAAGGTATACTTTGTGCAGAACTGTCCAGGTAAAGGTTCCTTTAGACCGCGATATACGAAGTTCGTGTAGCGGGCGCTTTGAAGCATTGCTGTATAGACTGACTGCACATAGGGGTACTACTGGCATTGATGCGCTAAATCTTGAAATTTCTTCGCAACTGCTGGTCTTCAGGAACTGTCCTTTTACCAGCTTGTGGGACTCATCACAAGCTTTCGAACAAGGTATAGTTTGTGCAGAACGTCCCAGGTTAAGGTTCCTTTGCGACGCGATATACGAAGTTCGTGTAGAGGGCGCTTGCAGGCATTGCTGTATAGACTGACTGCACATAGGGGTACTACTGGCATTGATGCGCTACATCTTAAATTTTCTCCCCAACTGCGGGGTTTCAGGGCCTGTCCTTTTGCCAGCTCGTGGGCCTGGTCACAAGCTTCCTAACAAGGTATAGTTTGTGAAGAACTGCCAAGGGTAAGGTACCTTTAGACCGCGATATACGAAGTTTGTGTTGCGGGCGCTTGCAGGCATTGCTGTATAGACTGACTGCACATAGGGGTACTACTGGCATTGATGCGCTAAATCTTAAATTTCTCCGCAACTGCTGGGTTTCAGGCAGATGTCCTTTTGCCAGCATGTGGGCCTCATCAGAAGCTTCCGAACAAGGTATAGTTTGTGCAAAACTGCCCAGGTTAAGGTACCTTTAGACCGCGATATACGAAGTTTGTGTTGCGGGCGCTTGCAGGCATTGCTGTATAGACTGACTGCACATAGGGGTACTACTGGCATTGATGCGCTAAATCTTGAATTTTTCCCGCAACTGCTGGGTTTCAGGACGTGTCTTTTTGCCAGCTTTTGGACCTCATCACAAGCTTCCGAACAAGGTATAGTTTGTGCAGAACTGTCCAGGTAAAGGTTCCTTTAGACCGCGATATACGAAGTTCGTGTAGCGGGCGCTTTGAAGCATTGCTGTATAGACTGACTGCACATAGGGGTACTACTGGCATTGATGCGCTAAATCTTGAAATTTCTTCGCAACTGCTGGTCTTCAGGAACTGTCCTTTTGCCAGCTTGTGGGACTCATCACAAGCTTTCGAACAAGGTATAGTTTGTGCAGAACTTCCCAGGTTAAGGTTCCTTTGCGTCGCGATATACGAAGTTCGTGTAGAGGGCGCTTGCAGGCATTGCTGTATAGACTGACTGCACATAGGGGTACTACTGGCATTGATGCGCTACATCTTAAATTTTCTCCCCAACTGCGGGGTTTCAGGGCCTGTCCTTTTGCCAGCTCGTGGGCCTGGTCACAAGCTTCCTAACAAGGTATAGTTTGTGAAGAACTGCCAAGGGTAAGGTACCTTTAGACCGCGATATACGAAGTTTGTGTTGCGGGCGCTTGCAGGCATTGCTGTATAGACTGACTGCACATAGGGGTACTACTGGCATTGATGCGCTAAATCTTAAATTTCTCCGCAACTGCTGGGTTTCAGGCAGGTGTCCTTTTGCCAGCATGTGGGCCTCATCACAAGCTTCCGAACAAGGTATAGTTTGTGCAAAACTGCCCAGGTTAAGGTACCTTTAGACCGCGATATACGAAGTTTGTGTTGCGGGCGCTTGCAGTCATTGCTGTATAGACTGACTGCACATAGTGGTACTACTGGCATTGATGCGCTAAATCTTGAATTTTCCCCGCAACCGCTGGGTTTCAGGACGTATCTTTTTGCCAGCTTTTGGGCCTCATTACAAGCTTCCGAACAAGGTATACTTTGTGCAGAACTGTCCAGGTAAAGGTTCCTTTAGACCGCGATATACGAAGTTCGTGTAGAGGGCGCTTGCAGGCATTGCTGTATAGACTGACTGCACATAGGGGTACTACTGGCATTGATGCGCTAAATCTTGAATTTTCCCCGCAACTGCTAAGTTTCAGGACGTGTCTTTTTGCCAGCTTTTGGGCCTCATCACAAGCTTCCGAACAAGGTATACTTTGTGCAGAACTGTCCAGGTAAAGGTTCCTTTAGACCGCGATATACGAAGTTCGTGTAGCGGGCGCTTTGAAGCATTGCTGTATAGACTGACTGCACATAGGGGTACTACTGGCATTGATGCGCTAAATCTTGAAATTTCTCCGCAACTGCTGGGTTTCAGGAACTGTCCTTTTACCAGCTTGTGAGACTCATCACAAGCTTTCGAACAAGGTATAGTTTGTGCAGAACTTCCCAGGTTAAGGTTCCTTTACACCGCGATATACGAAGTTCGTGTAGTGGGCGCTTGCAGGCATTGCTGTATAGACTGACTGCACATAGGGGTACTACTGGCATTGATGCGCTAAATCTTAAATTTTCTCCCCAACTGCGGGGTTTCAGGACCTGTCCTTTTGCCAGCTCGTGGGCTTGGTCACAAGCTTCCAAATAAGGTATAGTTTGTGAAGAACAGCCCAGGGTAAGGTACCTTTAGACCGCGATATACGAAGTTTGTGTTGCGGGCGCTTGCAGGCATTGCTGTATAGACTGACTGCACATAGGGGTACTACTGGCATTGATGCGCTAAATCTTAAATTTCACCGCAACTGCCGGGTTTCAGGACGTGTCCTTCTGCCAGCATATGGGCCTCATCACAAGCTTCCGAACAAGGTATAGCTTGTGCAAAACTGCCCAGGTTAAGGTACCTTTAGATCGCAATATACGAAGTTCCTTTCGCGGGCGCATGCAGTCAATGCTGTATAGACTGACTGCACATAGGGGTACTACTGGCATTGATGCGCGAAATCTTAAATTTTCTCCGTAACTGCTGAATTTCAGGACCTGTCCTTTTGCCAACTTGTGGGACTCATCACAAGTTTTCGAACAATGCATAGTTTGTGCAGAACTTCTAAGGTTAAGGTACCTTTAGACCGCGATATACGAAGTTCGTGTCGCGGGCGCTTGCAGGCATTGCTGTATAGACTGACTGCACATAGGGGTACTACTGGCATTGATGCGCTAAATCTTGAATTTCCTCTGCAACTGCGGGGTTTCAGGACCTGTCCTTTTGCCAGCTCGTGGGACTCATCACAAGTTTTTGAACAAGGTATAGTTTGTGCAGAACTTCTAAGGTTAAGGTACCTTTAGACCGCGATATACGAAGTTCGTGTCGCGGGCGCTTGCAGGCATTGCTGTATAGGCTGGCTGCACATATAGGTACTTCTGGAATTGATGCGATAAATGTTGAATTTTCCCCACAACTGCTGGGTTTTATAACATGTCCTTTAGCCAGCTTTTGGGCCTCATCACAAGCTTCCG